>JAVTVY010026333.1:0-11117 GCA_036873755.1 Hanleya hanleyi | reverse complement strand
TCTTCATTACTGGTTGGTCTGTACGCCAAACATAGACAAATCTGACAATTCAACTAATAGTTACCGGTACCAATAATTTACATCCAAAACAGAAAGTAAAGAACTAAGCTCTGCAAATGCATCAACCTATACTGTCCGAGAAGAACGCACTCTACTCACCTTTGTTTTTCACTTGAGGTGCGACATTCAGATAAAGTGAACACATGGTTGCCTGTTGAAGATCAATCGGCATTCTATGTCAGAGGGAAGACTCCATGGGTGAACTGCACCGCACCTTTAACCACGTCTTCAAGACTTTCAGAGGACCGTCGCTTTTTGGAAACCGTGGAGCCGAGGATATGTCTTGGGGAGTCAGGAATCATTATCATATGTCAATCTGTCAATAAATTATAAAGAAAAACACATTAGGTTAAGTATTCATGATCATTGAATTAGAAAACTAATCCTAGTCACCTTGAGTAGAGAAAATCGACATGACATGGATTTTAACCATATCCGGACCGGATGAGTCGGGGATCTACCAGAGTTTTCCCTCAGTTAAACTGATGAAATGTCGGAGACAAAATAAATTACTGGCTGTCCCACGACAGCAAATCTATTCCAGGCGGTTTGTTTGAATATTTTGAAATCAGGATGGTTGTATTGTTTAACTTACATGGCTGGTTAAACTCGCTTGAACTTGTCATCAAGAAACACATTTTTCGAGATAGAAAATGTCTAGGCTAAAAATTAGCGCCATTGTGGGATAGTTCACAGCATATGAAAATAAGTGGCTGCATTAGACTTCCTTAGACTGATTCGTTTATTTCAAATTGATCGGGGAGAAAAAAAGACGCGAAGGGTGGATCGATTTTCAACCAGACAGTCAGACAGACCGCCATGCATACAGAAAGGAAATCAGGCCGAAGAAACTAAAAAATGCCAAAATAGCAAAGGGGGTATCCGACAAAAACCTGTCACAATGTTGCTTTCTCCCAACATTTGTTCCAGCTTGCAAGTATATTTTTCCTTGTCAAATATTCTAGAATGAATTTGAATATATATGACACTAACTATTCCAGCCAAGGATGAATAACAGCCAATCGGTGGACTGTCCTGTTTTTCCTCGGTATTTCATCTTCTATACACAAAACTGCTGTCGTGTCACCTGAATAGCCTTTGGGGTCTGAATCGAGCATTCGGATGGAATTAAGGGGAGATAAACCCGACTCCACAAAGATATTGGATTACCAAACCTTGGGCTGAATACGCTGCGGAACAACATAGTGGACGTCTCCGATACCTCTGTTATGAGTAACAGGTCGTAGACTTACATGTATTGGCTCCTCTACTCATTTTAAAATTTCTGCTCCGCTTCCGGGTACATGGGTTGCCAGCCTTCCTTATGCCACAATTTGTTCTTGTTAATGTCCTATATCGATATGGGGATCTTCATTGGTGCAGCCATATACGAGAATAGTTTGACCAGTCATTTAAATATATAGTAGGCTACAACTTTATCAGACTATATCGGAAGCAGGCGGCTGTGTCTTTATTGAGGGAACACAGTACGGGAACTTGTACATTTTAGTGATGTTGATTATTACATTCGATATTCGTGGAAAACTGTGTCGAAAACTGCTACTATTATGTTGGTGATTTGAAAACGGCCTTCTTTGTCATTCCGTTTTGTTCGTCCGATGACAAGGTCTCTGTACAACATGCTCATTTCGACCAAACATTGCCGTATATCACTCACCTGATATTATATTGGAGAGTAGACGAAGATGATAATCGCATAAGTATATCACTCGAACACGCTTTGTTGTCCAAAATGATACAACAAATATCCCCTCAAGCCGCATAAACTGGCGTCAAGATGGCGTCTGTTTATTCCGAAGATCCTTGGATACGGAACCGATTTTCTCCTTAACATCTCCTTGAGCGCAAATACATAATCTCTTCAGCTTTAGCTAAACAATCAAACAGACGTATCGACATTATCCGGGAAACGGGTTATGTGCAATCTCACTCTCGCCAAGATAATGTATATCATTTCGTTTCTTTCTAAGCCTGAAACTTAACGAAAATGTGGCATTTACAATCTGACCGCGTCACCGGGAGCAGACAATACATTAAGCTTGACGCCGCGTTGCACTGTGACATCACTATAGAACAAACAGTCCGACGCAACAATACGCGATGAGCTCATTGCTGACGCTATGTCACAATACCTTACGTTTTGTAACTGCGAATAAACGTTAACGTTGTCCGCTAAAAACATGGGGCAGATTGGCTGATACAATCTCATTGCGATTCATGATAAATGGAACGAATGGAATATCACAAGGATATCATGGATTACTTCAAAAAAAGATGATGAGAGTCGCTCCTACGGATTAGATGGCTTAACCAACAAGTATCCATCCACGCCCACCTTTATGTCGAGATAAAAAATCGGGGACTTTGGCAAAGTCGAGGTAAGATGGAAAATTCACAAATCACATATTCCTATTTTTAAAACACCCCAGGCTTACAGTACATCGTTGCTGTGCAGATGGTATGAGTTTACGGTACCGGGTAGCGGCAATATGAATGTAGAAATCTCCCTATATATATGCAGATATGAAAATTACTGTCAAGAACAGTGTTTGCGACTTAATTATCGCGGACAGGAATATGAGAACAACACTCAAATACTGAATCAACAGCCACACGACCTATGTGCACAACCAGAAAAATGGCTATCATTGTACTGTCACACATTGTCTAGAATTAAACAGGAACATCTTCAGTGCGCAGAATTAACCATGAGATGGCCCTGATATTATCCAGTCAAAATGCCACCATTCATTCTATTTGGAATAATTGTACCACGAACAACAGCTTCTGGCGGAACCGACAGCATCTTTCTGGATGCCCGTATATCTCGACTGTTTCGAGATACACAAGCGAAAATCAAACGGGAATGATACAGTGAGTAACCTTTGGCTGTACCAGAGTCAGATCCGACATTCAGTAGGCAGTCGTCGGCCATGTCCTATCAGAGCGGCCTGAAGATGACGATGACATGAATACAATTGTGTGTGTAGGGAATCTGGTGACACGCAAATATAATGCAGCAAAACATGGTTGTGATTTGCACATCACCGACACGAGCAATGAATGATTGCTTTCTTCAATTTGATTGCGCTGGACTCGTGGGTCAGTAAGGGGAAGAAAGAAGGAAACACCATTCTAGTTTTCCTACTAATAAATTTATTTATGACAGATGATAGTTATGTTGACATTTTGCTGCAAAATGCAAATGTATTAATATTTGAAGGTATAAATAGCGATAGCCAGTATAGAAGACTGCGCGATATGAATGCGTCATTTTGTAGGCGCATAACGCATAATATATTAAAATGTCAACAAATATATACGGTGTTCATATAAATAAAGTAGAGATGAGATGAAATGTGACAAGAGTTAACTGAATCAATAGAATATATAATGTCATGAACAGGTCGGGATCCGCCCTAGCGAATTGAGGGTTGATATTACAAAACCTCTGAGACCTTCGTGCCAGTTTGATCAGGTAACCTCGTCTTTTCGGTGGCATTTCTTTAACCCTGGAATTTAAACTTCCTCCATAACCGCTTCCTTCTCTTCGTTGGAGTGGCCATCTTCCTACCGATGTCCAATGTTAACTAACGATGCCATGTCCGAGATGTTCGATGCCTGACCCAGGCTGTCCGATGACGATTTTAGATTGTTCCATCCATGCGAGTTCATGGCCGCCCGATGTTGATTTGCCGTTTGTCGGACGTTTCTCTCATTTCCAACTTTCAGGCAGTTGCAATTTGATTTTCTTCAGATGGAAGATACCGTGACACTCGATAAAGCTTTGGCGGATGATCTCTTCTCTGGTTTCCGTTCTGTTACAGAAACGACCTGTGCAAAGGAAACAAATAACAGGAATTAGTACATACCAACAACGAAATGAATTCTGGGACAGTAACAATAACTGTAACGTTAGTGTTTCCTGGTGAGCCACACTGAGCAGTTGTCCGTTCCTCTCCATCGCTATCTTGGCGAGGGAGATCAGCACCATTTACAGACAGGCAATGGAATTAAAATAAAATAAATCAAAATTGAACTCCATACTTCAGCCTCAAAATATTTTAGGGATTTTTCCTGAAATTCAGGCCATGCATACATCCACAACTAGGCAAATATAGGCTCGACCTTATGGCAAGCCGTTTTACTTTTTATTCAGTATTTGGTGATATCATCAAATATTTGCTGATATCATGAAATGATTTACTGATATCGTCAAATATTTGCTGATATCAACAAAGATTTGCTGTATCAGCAAATATTTGTTGATATCAGCAAATATTTGCTGATATCACCAAATCATTTGATGATATCTGCAATTGATTTGCTGATATCATCAAATGATTTGCTGATATCAGCAAATCATTTGACGATATCATCAAAAACGCTTTATTTGTTGATATCAGCAAATGATTTGCTGATATCATCAAATGATTTGATGATATCAGCAAATACTTTATATTTGATGATATCATTAAATATGGTGGAAGGTCAAAGTATGAACCATAACATGGAAGGCTCCCTGTTCAGAATGACAATAAACTTCGTCACAGCGCATGTTCCGTTTCACATGCTCGCTTCACTATTTCTGCCCCCATTAGCGGCGGTTGACCTGAAGGTCCTGGCCATTAACCACTGTGGTGGACCTACCTCGCACACGAGTTTCTGCGTACATCCTACCGGACCCCCCCCCCCCTTCCCCCGGCAAGGTCAACATAGATATAACACAGAATTGAAAAGTGGCCGGAATGTTCAACAAATAGCGCTTGAGCTCATACTGACTTTACAGGGGACATGCTTAGATAAATAATGTCACACAACTGTTTCAATCTGTATCGGCTTTAGTACTATTTGATTACAGTACCCACATCATATAAAGATAAAAAGAAGCCATATGACTTCATCGAGGCTTGGTTAGTTCTGTCTTTATCGTAACAGCCTGGTCTCCTGTTACGGGTCAGTAAAGGGTCATAGAGATTAATTTATTGTTGTATGTGCGGCTATGCCTTATCTCCTGCCCTAAAAGCTGACCAGTGAAGAAGCGCGACAATCGGCTCTGTCTTAATATACCATGCTCCATGCTGCCCGGCTTTCCCTAAATCATAATCCCCTTTCGCCTCACCCCGATTATACTCAAATGCAGATCTAATGAATTTATATCTATAAGTCAATAACCCGCGATGGAAAAGTTTATCTTCCCTGCTGTATACTTATTTGAATGCCCTTATATTCATGATTCTATTTGTCATTTATTAGTAAAGATTGGCGAAAGGTATATGCCAGAGGTTTGATAGGTGTTATTGTTATTGTCTGGTTCTTTAAGTACCGTAATATATATTGCATGTGCTTTGTCGGTAGATAGCTTTACCACAAGGTATAAATTATCAAGCAACAGGATGAGAAGGGAGCAGGCATTAACATTTAGGCTTATTTTCACGTTCCGCCATATTTAATGATATCATCAAATGATTTGCTGATATCAGCAAATCACTTGATTTGATGATATCATCAAATGATTTGCTGATATCATCAAATGATTTGCTGATATCATCAAACCATTTGGTGATATCATCAAATCATTTGGTGATATCAGCAAATCGACTGATTTGGTGATATCAGCAAATCGACTGATTTGGTGATATCAGCAAATCATTTGATGATATCAGCAAATCATTTGATGATATCATCAAATCATTTGAAGATATCAGCAAATATTTAATGATATCAGCAAATGCCGAATAAAAAGTAAAACGGCTTGCCATACGGCCGGGGACTTAAAATGGTTCTTACTTCTTTGTGTCCGTGGATGTCTGTTTGAATTTTGCGCAAGCAATATCTTCCAAACATTTCGTTGGATTCTTCCGAAATTCGGCATATGCATTCCTTGTGAAAAGACGCCACTTGGTATCGCATTTCAGCAACATCTGCCTGAAAGTGGTGTCACTGGGTCAAAATGGGTCTTGCTTTTTTGTGTCGGTGGATGCCCGTGTATGTCCGTGGATGTCTGTTTGAATTTATCGCAAGCGATAACGTTCAAACGCTTTGTCGGATTCTCCTGACATTCGGCTTCGCATTCCTTGCGACAAGACCCGGTTGCTACTGCATTTCAGTAACATCTCCCTGAAGGTGGCGCCACTGAGTTTCGATTCTTTGTGTCCGTTCCAGTTCATGGATAACTTCCCAACGCTTTGTTGGATTCTTCCGAAATTCGGCATATGCATTCCTTGTGACAAGACACCATTCGGAATCGCATTTCAGCAATATCTGCCTGAAGGTGGTGCTACTGGGTCGAAATGGGTCTTGCTTCTTTGTGTCCGTGTATGTCCGTGGATGTCTGTTTGAATTTTTCGCAAGCGATAACGTTCAAACGCTTTGTCGGATTCTACTGAATTTCGGCATACGCATTCTTTGCGACAAGACGCCGGTTGCTACTGCATTTCAGCAACATTTGGCTGAAGGTTTCGCTTCTTCGTGTCCGTTCCAGTTCATGGATAACTTCCAAATGCTCTGTCGGATTCCTCCGAAATTTGGCATATACATTCCTTGCGACAAGGCGTCGGTTGGTATTGCGTTTCAGCAAGATCCACTTGAAGGTGGCGCCACTGGGTCTTGTTCCGATCTTCTGTGCATGTCCATGGATGTCCGTGGTTGTCTAATCAAATTCTTCACAAGCGATAACTTAGGCTTTGTCGAATTGCTTTGATATTTGGGATATGCATTCCTTGTGACAAGATGTTGATTGGTATTGCGTTTTAGAAAGATCTGTCTGTAGGTGGCGCCACTATGGTTCTTTCCATTCTTTTGTGCTGCAAGTGATAACGTTGAAATGCTTTGTCGAATTTCTTCAAAATACCCTACCTTTCCGGATAATAAACGCTCATCGGATTCTTCTCCAATTTGGTATGCATATACCATGCAATATGAAATGTCGCTTGGAATTTAATTTCGCCAACTTGCGCATACAGGTGGCGCCACCTGGTGGCAATTTCTAAATTTGGTTTTCGGTCAATTACAAGCGTCTGGTCCGTCATTCATAATCAGCCGTCGTTCATTAGAGAATATCCGCGTCCATAATCCAAAGACCTATTCCATATTCCAAATAACAGTATTAGCACCAAATTCAATAAGACAATCATAGTATACATAAACATAGGCTTGTTTCCTGCAAGAGAGAAGCGGTCAACAGTTTTCAATGATGCCGGCAAGACATCATGATGCCCCAAAAATATCAAATCCGTATCGCTGATCAGTATTCTTAATCCATAATATTCGTTGTAAAGTCGTCATCTGAAGAATGATGTATCTCAGTCACGCTTTGATTGTGCCTGTTCATATGAGTACCATGAGGATCCTGAAGTACATGGGTTCATACGGCCTCTAGCCCCGGGATAAGCGGATTTAGACACAAGTTACTAAACGTAACGCCATAGATCTTGCACGGTACGCTCGTATTTTGCTATCAGCATGCGATATGTATCGCCAAATTTGAGAAACTTTGAGTGGAGGGGCTTGGTGGTGTAGCCCTGTTTTATAAGTTTCTGCAACAATGTTTTGTGACATTGATTAAAATCGTGACATTTAACACAGGATCTAGCAAATGCTACTAGGCGAGATATGTATACGCCATATGCAGGTCCCACTGGAATATTACTGTCCAGAAAGGGATAGTTTACGATGTCGAAATTGTAATCATCTTTTTTGTCATACAGTCGACGAGAGAGAAGGCCCGCTTCATTTTTATATAGATATAGGTCTAAATACGATGAGCCTGTAGGGTTATCTGTAGTTTCCTTCAAATCCAGTGAAGGTGGATATATATCCTTCACTGCGCCATTTATATAGCGATTATCCACATCGAGAAGATCGTCTATATAGCGGTTGGTGAATGAGAAGGAACGGGCTTTGAATGAATCGGTTTTTGAAAGCGCCTGCATATAGTCATATTTATAATAGAACAGATATAGGTCAGCCAATAGGGGTGCATACTTAGTACCCATTGGAATACCTATATGCTGTTGATATATTGTGTTGGCAAATTTCACATAGATATTTTTAATGAGAAATTCAGGCAACTCTATAAACAAAGAAACATCCCATGAATGATATCTCTTGTATGTAGTAGAGCTAGGAATGCTTTATGGCTTCCGACATTAATATATCTACGATCAGCTTTCTTGAACACAGACACTATTAATGAACTTAGACGGTCAATAAGGTCCTGATGAGGGATTGTGGTATAGAGAGTCGAGAAATCCGATGTGGATACATGTCTATACGGTATGTGACCTTTAGCATCAAGTTCTTCCGTAAGACATTGTGAATTTTTCAATATCCACATACATTCAACGCCAGAGTTTTTAGAAATAGTGGCGCAATACCTTTCCGAAAATGCTTTTACCGCCTGAAGGGCTCTCGTCAACAGAGTTGAAAGAAGCTTGGTAGTGCAGCTTCTCCAACCAGCTATGAATCTGGCTTTGTATGGTGATTTATGCATTTTGGGAGTCCAGTATACTTTTGGTATATCGTTATGTTTGGTTGGAAGACAAATACCTATTTCCTTGAGAAACATTTTGTGATTGTTAAATAAATCTTCCAGAGTAACTGCAGTTTAAGATTAAGTAGACGTATTTGATGACGATATGTTTACACTCAATTCTTCAACCAGAACCTGGTAATAGTAATATTTACATATGAATAAAATATTATTTGGAGCTTTGTCTGCTGGGACTATGACGAATTTACTCTGGAGATTTGCTAGAACTTTTTGCGAGTTGGGGCTTCTCAGTACTTGTTTTGCTTGGGGAAGGGCACTTCTGTCAATATGGCGGATTGTTTCAACGACCTTGCTCTTGGTGAGGTCCAGCCAATCATCGAGTACTGTAGGTTCAACTTTTTCTCGCTTAGACCAATCAATTATAAGCGTCTAGTCCGTCATCCATAATTCAGCCGTCGTCCATTAGAGAACATCCGCGTCCATAATCCAAAGACCTATTCCATATTCCATATAACAGTATTAGCACCAAATTCAAAAAGACAATCATAGTATACATAAACATAGGCTTGTTTCCTGCAAGAGTACTAACGTACTGTTCCAAAGCAGACATGACCATCTTCTGAGTAACTCGAGAACTGCACGCTCATCGGATTTTTCTCAAATTCAGCATGGCGCCACCTGGTGGCAAAATGAAAAAAAAAATTCCGGGTAATACCATGGGTAATACCAATATCGTTTCGCGTACTTGCGCCTACAGGTGGCGCCACCTGATGTCAAAATCAAAATTTGTTTTCAGTCATTAACCTGAGAACTGCTCATCGGAATCTCCTCAAATTTAGCATTCATGTACCATGCCAGGAGATGTTGCGTGGGATTGCCTTTCTCTATCTTGTACTTACAGGTGGCACGACCTGGTGGCAAAATCCCAAATTTGTTTCCGGGTAATAACTTGAGAACCGCTCATCGGATTCTTCTTAAATTTGGTATGAATATTGTTACGTCAACTGAGTTTAACAGAAAGACGTGCGAAGTCAAGGATTAACAATCAAATATTTATTTACAATACTAAAATCCTATACAATTTAAGTAAGGTTAATACAACAAATAAATGTGTGAAATATAGTCTTACTGTTCAATGCTATACCGGTGTGCACTTTAGAGTCCTTGTTGACGCGCACAAATCACTCTTCTGTATAATGGTAATCCAACACTGCTCAGTTGTACAGTTCCAGTAAATGTTCAATATCCAATGTTCGTTAACAAATATCGTATGTTATGCAGCAGCCAAAAGTTAATACACAGAAGTAAATAATCCAGCAGTCCGTAGTTACAGGCAAAGGTAAAATCCAGATAGTAATACGGTATAACAGACCCACATAAAAGCCAGTTTGAATTCCCTGCTGAATGACTGACTGAGCGCTATTTATACTCTATAAGGCATTCCAGATCATTCTACCGATTCAAGAAGCTTCTAGAATACACATTATTACCGTATCATCTGACCTAGATACAGTTTACAGTAGCCTTCCAGAACCCTCAAGTGACTGGCCCACATAAAGTACGTAAACAAGCCTGCGTCAGCCGTAGATTCCAGAAACATTCACAATGTCTAATAATAGACTACAACACCATGACACTATACTATGACATAAGATGTCGCTTGGGATTGCATTTCGCCCACTTGCGCCTACAGGTGGCGCCACCTCGTGTCAAAATCTAAATTTGGTTTCGGGCAATAACTTACCTTCCTCATATTATTCTCAAATTTGGTATGCAGAAACCATGTAATGAAATCCTTGGGATTGTATTTCGCCTGCTTCTGCCTACAGGTGGCGACACCTGGTGGAATAATACCAAATTTGTTTCCGGGCAATAATTTGACAACTGCTCATCGGATTCTTCTCAAATTTGGTGTTCATATGCAATAAGATGATGTGTTTCGCACGCCTACAGGTGGCTACACCTGGTGGCAAAATCTAAATTTGATTTCCGAGCAATAACTTGAAGATCCCTCTTCAGATTCTTCCCAAAGTTCGTATGCTGATACCATGCCATGAGATGACGCTTGGGATTGCGTTTCACTCACTTGTACCTACCGGTGGCGACACCTGGTGGCAAATTTTAAATTTCGTTTGGTTAAAATAGGTTGAGGACGCCTTCAGATTCTCATCAGGTTTGGTTTGCAGATAGTCGCTTGAGATGTCGCTTGGGATTGCATCTCGGTTACATAATTTCCATGCTTCACTGCATGGAAACTATATTACAGCAGCATTCAACGGTCAGTCAGTCGTTCTGAACTGATCTTAAAACTTGGGGATGCAGAGAGACCCTTCCGCATCCAATGCCCATGAAGTAGCAGATGCCTCCATCGTGTAAAGCCAAATTTGAGAAACTTTGAGTGGAGGCGATTGGTTGGTATAGTCCTGTTTTATAAGTTTCTGCAACAATGTTTTGTGACGTTGATTAAAAGCGTCACATTTAACACAGGATCTAGCAAATGTTACTAGGCGAGATATGTATACGCCATATGCAGGTCCCACTG
>JAVTVY010026332.1:0-11072 GCA_036873755.1 Hanleya hanleyi | reverse complement strand
TGGACATTGAATTTAAGCAATAAAACTTCGATGAAAGAATATAACAAAATATGCACTTCAAAACCGATGAATATTAATAATAAAATTGGCTGAAGAGAAATGTAACACTGTTGTATTATACATGTATTTTTACAGATTATGGCATTTCGACCTACCAGTTATAGTACAACGCTTGTGAAAATATGCAAGAAAAGTTTGTATAGATACCGTGTGAATTTCACTGAATAACACTTCCCTGTTCCAGTTTCAGTATTACGCCAACAAACATAAATCACAGCATTCTAATCAAGGAAGAGGAGTTCACACATTGTATTTGGCAACAGATACTCATAAAAAATTACAGTCTACGTTTTCAGGGTGGGATAAAGGTGTAAAAAAGCTGTGCGATATTGTTTTTGGTGTTGATCACATAATCATATTATGAAAATCAACCTTCCTGTCCGTAACGTTTTCGAAGCCGCAATAATGACAAGAACCCACGCTACATAATAATAGAAGGTTCAAGAGTTAAAAAACCAAGCTTTCGATTCTATTGTTCGACTTCATCCTTTGCATTAAAACAAAACTCTAATGATTATATATTCTACAGGCAAACGTTAAGACGGAAATGTGACAATACTTTAGGTGTTGATTATCTGGAGGATCAAAGAGACAGACCATAAAACCTGAAGCTGAAACTGTACATTGCCAGAGTGACCTACAACCCTAGAAGAACCTGCACCACATCGCCTCGTGCAATACACAATTGTGATCCATGCTTAATCCGCCCAGCAGGTATCGTCACCTGTCACCAGGTCTCCGCGTTAATTGCCACCGACCGTCCCCCACTTAATCACTCTAGCTGAACCCCTTATAGTGTCTTTCTCTAAAAATTCTCAAACTTTAAATTGAAATGGAAGCAAGAAGATATTTAATAATTAGACCAAATAAAGAACCATGAGATAGAACAGAATATGGTTTGTATAACGCCATGCTGGCAAATATCGTTGGCTGAACGGTGTTTTACCTATAAGCTTTTAAAAGTGAGCTACTTTCGGCTTTTTCGTGAAAACATATGCTAAGGTATAGGTTGAAAATGCAAATTGAACCCTCATTTTTAAATCAAATTGGAAGCAAGTAAAACATTTTCCATGGGAAAATAAAATAGCACATCGTATGGATATACTATTCGAAATTAAGTTAATATGCTGGCAAATGTTGTCACCCGAACAGAAATGCTTGATTTTCAACTTCGAAAAGCATGGTCCTATCTAATCTAGGTTAAATTTCGCAGGCCTTGTTGAGCAGTGGAGTCTGTCTGCGCCTGACAGAGTTGTCTTCCCTTACCAATGAAAGTTGGACATGAGAAATCTTTCGAGCAGCATGGAACCAGACACCCTTCTAAGTTCTTTAACCCTATAAAATAGTGAGGACAGCACACAAGACACAGACAGGACACTTACACGGTGTAATAATGATAAGTGATATTACAGTGCTAGACATCACATTATCAAGTTCCTTATGCTTCTCAGCAAAATGCATTGATGCAACAGGAACCGTGCCCACCCAACATGAGGATCTTGAAGTACATGGCTTCATACGGCCCCTAGCCCCTGGCTAAGTGGAATTAGACACAATTAAGTTACGAAATGTAACGTCATAGATCTTGCACGCTACGCTCTTATTTTGCTATCAGCATGCGATATGTATCGCCAAATTTGATAAAATTTAAGTGCAGGGTGGTATAGCACTGCGAGAAGACCGTCTATACAACGATTGGTGAAAGAGGAGGAACGGTCTTTGAAATGATCTGCATATAGTCGTGTTCATAAGAGAAGAGATATAGGTCAGCCAAAAGGGGTGCACTCATTGGAATACCTATATTCTGTTGATATATTGTGTTTCACATACATATATTAACGAGAAATTCGAGCAACTTTATAAACAAAGAAGAGCTAAAGTCTGTTTTATGGCTACTGACATTAATATATCAGCGATCAATTTTGAACACCGGTACTATTAATGAACTAAGACGGTCAATAAAGGGATAATAAATAATAGAGGGATTGTAGTGCAGAATCGAGAATCCCGTATGGATACATGTCTGTATGGTATGTGTCGTTTCGCATCAAGTTCTTCCGTAAAATATTTTTGAGTTATTCATTATCCACATACATTCAACGCTATAGATATTAGAAATAGTGACGCAATACCTTCCCAATATGTTTTTACCTCTTGAAAGACTCTGATCAACAGGGTTTAAAGAGGCTAAAAGTCATCTGATGGAAAGTGATGAAATATTTGATCGCTATGTAGAAGCAATTACCCAAACGGGGAAAATATTAGTGGAATGCAAATTCTTATCTAGAACACCAGCAAAATCTCACGATATACATGTAACAATCAACCACAAATTCTAAAGATGATGGAAAAAGTTGCCGATGTACTGACAAGTCCTTTGTATCTCAGCCACGCATATACACCATGCAACATAGTTAGACACTACTTTATCGATCGACAACCGTGGCTGAACACAGGATAAAGATGCACCAATTCTACAATCGTTGTCACGAGACGATTCAGGAGTCCGAAAACAACCATAAATCAGCTGATAGTGACTAAGATTCAACGAGTATCACTGGCGTAATTCGGGGCCCTCCCAATAAACCCCACGTAACCGTATTACTTTTTGAAAATCACTGCCAGATACAAAATTTCTTTAAGGCTTTAGACGATGAATTGCGACCCAAGAGACAGACTCAATATCCAGTAGTTAAGGATTATCCGTAAGTAATTTCTGTGTCCATAAACGAAATATCTATCCGCGTCAATTAACGAAAGATCTATCTGCGTCAATTAACGAAAGATCTGTCTGCGTCAATTAACGAAAGATCCATCGGCGTCCAAATAATTCACAAATTCATACAGTGAAGCTATATGTGTTTTCTTGACATACCAAAATGAGTTTTCATTTTTTTACGATACACTCAAAACCTTAAAACTTCTGCAAGACACACTATAACCCAAGTGTTCAAAACAGATTGATCTTCGAAAAATACTAAAACAGATCTTCAAGCTATGCCAAAAACAGTACAACAGGTTCCCAAGACATACTAGAAATCCTCAACAGACGTTAATATGTTAGAGACCGTCCTCTCGGAGACATCAACGAGACAAGCTTTGGATGTATTTGAGAAAGAACAATTTTCACGAAACTCCAAAATAGAAGTGCCCAGTGCAAGCCAAATAGATATAGTTTTCTCAGAGAAGGGTAGTAGAAATTTTGAGATGCATGCCTAGCAGTTAGAGCGAAAGTTACTGAAACAAGGTAATGCTACCTTTTCTCAGACGAGGGTGGGAGAAAAATGAAAAGTTACCAATTACAAGCGTCTAGTCCGTCATTCATAATCCAGCCGTCGTCCATTAGAGAATATCCGCGTCCATAATCCAAAGACCTACTCCATTTTCCATATAACAGTATTAGCACCAAATTCAAAAAGACAATCATAGTATACAAAAACATAGGCTTGTTTCCTGCAAGAGAGAAGCGGTCAACAGTTTTCAATGATGTCGGCAAGACATCATGATGTTCCAAAAATATCAAATCCGTATCGCTGATCAGTATTCTTACTCCATAATATTCGTTGTAAACACGGCTTTTTCACCTTTTCTAAGCGAAGGGTAGTGGAAATTTCGAGATGCATGTTAGCTGTTAGAGCGAAAGTTACTAAACAATACATTTTATGTAAGGAAATATGTTCTAACTACTCTACAGGATAGCTGGATTGCCAGTTATTCTTGTATAATTCAGTTGATATTTGCCTTTTTGATACCAGGACATACAACATTGAATGGAGAAACATCCCATCTATTATACCCTACTGTGCAAATCAGCTAGGAACTGATGGTTTGTCTTCTACTAATGGGAAAGTTTAAAGCAGTTGGCAGTCCCAAGAATTGAAATTGCTTGGTTTGTCCTTAAGTATATCTTTTGTACGGATAAGATTGGAACCATTTTATTGCTCAAAATTACAGCGGTTCCGACAATCGAGACTGAGATTGTGTGTTGACGCATGATAACGTTATGAGATAAAGTGTCCATTGTTGACATCTGGTCTGTACTCGTCTGATATCGCTGGAGGGCACTGGTAAACAGATTCATACGTAACCCCTGACAGAACTTAATGAAGCCCACGATATATAGCCATCGGGGGACACATCATTCTGTTATTAAGAACCCTTAGCTCCGCCTTATGTAAATATCAGCCACGATAGGTTCGCAATGACTTTCTAGATTTATGTTCATTGCGTAAAATTCGTATACGATCATGCGCGAGAAATGTATATTTGGACACTTAGGACGGTCGTTACTCGATATTGCCTGGATTTAGGATATATTCGCCCAAGCGTCATGTTCATTACTTCATCAATCACGAAGAATACATGTGATTATCGGAGTAAAGCCATCTGAGCTAATCTCAAGTGATTACCTCGCTCTCCTTAGCAATAATATATGGTTGGAGTCACTTCTACGTCTGGACTTCCGCGGCTCAAATTTAGCTTTCATCTGCCAAGTTATCGTCTAAAACAGCAGGTATGGCATTCAAAACCTTTGCTGGGTGACAATTTCCTAAGGAATAGTTATTTATCATCGCGTAACGATGTCTGGCAGAACGATACGCCAGAAAAGGAAAGGTCTGTTTGTCCAAGGAGAATGAGAAGAGCAGATGATAACTTTAGTGACACCTTTCCCGAGCACACCATCGTATTTGCTCCATGTGAATCGCCCAGCCTTAGCCAAAATTTCATTGTACGACAAACTGCACTGACTAGTACATTTGCATGGGATATTCAGGTTCTAATTACTTCTTCAAGATATTTAGTAAGGGCAGCGTTCGATTAAACCCTTTAATTCGATGACGGTATTCGGCGTGTTAATTCTTGCTAGTGATGAATATATCTTCGACCTCAATTAATTCGAACGGAACACCACAACTTGGTGGAAGTTGCCGCTGTCTTCCCGACTGTACGACATAGGCTGATTACGAATTTGCGGTGAAAAACTGCCACGTCCCGAATAGCAACAGTGCAGACAAACCTGCAGTTCAATCGATTTGTATCAATTAACGTCTGTGAGACATTACTGAGACCTAAGGTGACACATATCATTGAATAATTCCAGGAACTGCTTTGATTCGAAGAAAATAGAACATAGGCTTGGAAGTCTGATGTGTATCTGCTGAAAGTGTTAATAGCGTGGGTCTATGTTCTTCTTAAGATACAATGTATTTGTAATAAATGAACGGACTTTGACCCGGTGACCCAAAAAAGTAGTCAATGTCACTGATGTATCGACAAGACTCGGATCCGTGAACCTATATAGTCCCAGGCCTTTGATTTCTTACTTGATATGGTCTGTGTCAGCTATAGCCGACAAAGCCTGTATATAACGCGCAATCTTCTTCTTCTCCACCTAACTTCCGTAATTTTGTTCCATAACTTTTTTTCAAATTGTCGGAGGGCCCTGGCCGAGTGGTCTAAGGCGCTTCGCTGATGACCGCTAGCCTCACACCGCTGAACCGGCACGGGTTCGAGCCCAGGTGGTCCATGTGTGAAAGTTTGTCAGTTACTTGCCGAAGGGCGGTGGTTCTCTCCGGGTACTCCGACTTCCTCCACCAACCAAACTGACTGTCATCATATGAGTGAAACAAACTTGCCAAATTCCCTCCTCCCTCAAATTGTCGGATCTCTCTTAAGCTTCGCCAAAATAGCTATGGGGCCATTTTAATGTCGCGTACAAAAAATGAGGTCAAGGTCCCTGCGGCCGAATAAAAATAAAAGTAATTCAAAATTTCAATCCCGTGTGGATATACGAGGGAAATAGAACACATCGCAATGCAAAACTGAGATCAAGGTCACTTTCACCCCAAAAATCAGGAAATCATTAATAAATCCCCCAAATCATTACATAATTGACAACATTGTGACATAACTCCAATTCAGGGATGTAGATTGTCATCAAGCTTGAGGAATACCTTATGTTTATGGCAAATAAGAGTGAGTGAGTGAGTGAATAGGGTTTAACGTCGCTTTCAACATTTTTCAGCTCTATCACGACGGGGAAGGGAAGGGAGGGGGAGGGGCGGGGGTACCTACTTGTAACAGAGCAGATTTAATGCTGCCATTTTATAGTGCTGCCCTACTGAAATATCATGCCGTAGGCAGACATGACACCCCATTCAGTCACATTATACTGACGCCGAGCGAACCAGTCCTTGCTCTATCATCTTAATGCTGAGCGTAAGCGAGGAAGCAACACGTTCCATTTTGCAAGTCTTTGGTATGACCCGGCCTGGGATTGAACCCAGTATCTACCGCTTACGAGCCCGACACTCTGACCATTAGGCCACCGCAGTGCGGTCTGGGAAATAAGAAACATCTTGAGGTGGAAAGGTCACTGTGGACCAATACTCAGAAAATCATGGAAAATCTCAATTGTGTATACATACATCGATGCATTAGAGAGAGGCGCTGTGACGGGTCAACAAGA
Organism: Hanleya hanleyi; assembly: GCA_036873755.1. Lineage (NCBI taxonomy): Eukaryota > Metazoa > Mollusca > Polyplacophora > Lepidopleurida > Hanleyidae > Hanleya > Hanleya hanleyi. The sequence goes on along the minus strand of JAVTVY010026332.1, from coordinate 4,543 downwards.
TTGAAGTCAAAAAAATTCATGTTGAAGGTCTCTGGCCATCACCAACTCATTGATCTGAACTCGCAAGTCATGTAGGGTTTTTTTCTGTATGACAGCCCATAGTGTCATTAGACTCCTGTGTGAGATATAGTAGTACCGTAACAAGAAATGGAGATGGACAAAGGTACGGAGGTGAACAATAGGCCTGAAACCTGATGACGTTCATCTCACTTCGATCCCATGATGCAATGTACGTCCATGACATGTGGCAGGTGGGGATCATAACAGTGCTTTTCAATTACCCTGCCACCTCCCGCATGTAACAAGACACCAATTTACTTGCCAACGCGAAGTTCCTAGACAGGTAAAGCCGGACGAACACGTGCTGTAAGCTTCAATTTAGTGTGTCGAGTTACACACAGGACTTAACGTCTTGCACCCGTACTGTGCCTCGACAAATAAATTAACGACAATTCATCACTTGACTGAATGACGCATAAAACAGCCTCAGGGTTTTGGTCCATACTCTAAGATCAAATTTGGCCGAAGGAAATTATTTTATGGACAACGACTGTATATTGAATATCCGATATTACAATTGCCATAATGAAATCCTGTACGGAAAACTAGAACAGGAAACGTGTATCAGTCTTATATAGACAGGATTCTATTCCGATACTGAACATTATTTACATAGAAGAGCAATTGTTCTTATTTCCAGGGTCATGCTTGTTGGCCTTGGTTGACCGGTTCTGTTGATTTTTAATGGACAGATTGAATAGAAAACGTCTGAAGTCCAAATTTTCACGAAACAACAGCTAAACCAAAATGTCTAGACGTTATCTAATTCAGCGATAGCCTGGACACATATCGTCATGCGTAGAACGATACGTCTATCCATCAATATGTCTGTAGTAGTTAAAGTATACCTCTAATAATTGATTCCTTTTTACTTCGTCTGACATTTATTGGCCCTCGACTGTGTTGGCAATGTCATCTTACACTTGATGTCTCTAATTCCTCTTAACCTGGGGCTAGGGACAGCTTTGAATATCATGTGTTTTAGACCTACATGGATTCAAATGAACACCCGCAATCAAAGTGTGACAGATAAATACTCTAAAAAACGGCATGTACATTCATTCATTCGGATAAAGAATAATGATCAGTGATTAGGATTTTATTGTAAAGAACGTGTCTTGCGGACAACATTGAAAACTTTTGATCACTTCTTTCTCGAAGCAAACCATGCATCCTAAGTACGATTATTTTTCTTTATTTCCTACACATCTATAACTGACGGGAACTGTCATACGAAATAGGTATTTCGGCTATTGACGTGGGAATCTCTTTATGACGACAACCGAACAAAAAGTTCTTAAGACATACTAGAAATCAACAGACGTTTTCAAGCCGTCAGAAAGACCCTTCTCTCGGAGACACCAACGAGACAAGCTTTAAATATATTTGAGAAAGGCATTTTTCACGAAACGCCAAACATGTCTACAAGACACGCATCCTGTATGTAAGACACGCACCATGTATGTATATAAACATAATAATAAAAACCAATAAGACCGAAAATGAACGATGATTTAGAGTGTACTATGAAGTTTTCATAAGATATGAAACGTTTGCAATTGATAGGATATCCTATTCCTCTCCTTCATTTTTACGTTCTCCATGAGGGCAAAGACCAGTTCTGAAGTCAGATTGTATATATTTTTTTGCAGTTCTTTTTAATATATATAAACACATTTTAAAACCACAATGATATCATCTTAATACGAATTGCCAGAGATGACATCAATTTCTAATACCCTAATCTTGATTCTGTATTGAAAAATCGTACAATTTCGATTGCAATGTACAGTTGACATTCAAATTTAGTTGTATGGAAAGGTGTGATTAAGTTGTGAGAAATTGTAGCCCGATCCCATTAATTTTATGTAAGAAAATATGTTCAACCAAACAAGACCAGGGAGCGTTCCACTGGACAGAAAAGCTGGATTGTCAGGTATCCTTGGATAATTCAGCTAATGTTGCCTTTTTGGTTCCAGGACATACACAATTGAATGGAGAAACATTCCCTCTATTATACCCTACTGTGCCTTGCAGGATTTTGCTCTACTACAATAAGAAGATTTAAAGCAGTTGACAGGCCCCAAAATTGAAATTGTTTGGTTTTATCCTCACCAACACTTCCACCTTTTGTATGGGTAAAATTGAACCCATTTTATTGCTCAAAATTACAGTTGTAGTGGTAATCGAGATTTGAGGTTGTGTGTTATGAGATAAAGTGTCCATGGTTGACGTCTGGTCTGATATCGCTGGAGACCACTGGTAAGCAGATTCATACGTAACCCTTGACAGGACTTAATGCAGCCCACGATATATGGCCATCGAGGGACACATCATTCTGTTATTAATAACGTTCAGCTCCGCCATATGCAAATATCAGCCACGATAGGTCCGTAATGACTTTTTAGATTTATGTTCATTGGGTAAAATTCGTATGCGATCATGCGCGAGAAATGTATATTTGGACACTGAGGACGGTCGTTATTCGATATTGGCTGGATTTAGGATATATTCGCCCAAGCGTCCTGTTCGTCAATTCACCAATCACGGAGAATACATGCGATTATCGGAGCAAAGCCGTCTGAGCTAATCTCAAATGATTACCTCGCCTTCCTTAGTAATAATTAATTAAGTCACTTCTACGTCTAGACTTCCACGGCTCAAATTTAGCTTTCATCTCTCAAGTTCTCGATTAAAACAGCAGGTATTGCATTCAAAACCTTCGTTTGCTGACATAAATTCCTGAGGAAATCGGCAGAATAATTATTTATCATCACGTAACAATGTCTGGCAGAACGACACGCCAGAAAAGGAGCGGCTTGTTTGTCCAATGGAAATGGAAAGAGCAGACGATAATTTTAGCAACCCTTGTCACGAGCACACCATCGTGATTAGTCTTATGAATCGCTCAGCCTAAGGCAAAATTTCATTTTACGACTATTTGCACCTAGTATATTTGCATGACATTAAGGTTATAAGTACGTCATCACTATATTTCGTAAGGGCACCGTTCGATTGAACACCTTAATTCACTGACGTTGATTGGCGCGTTAACTCCTGCTAGTGATGAGTACACCTTCGACCTCAATTAATTCGAACGTAACTCTACAAATTGATGCCTCGGTCTTCCTGACTGTACGACATAGGGTGATTGCGACTTTGTGATGAATAACTGCCCCGTCCCCAACAGCAACAGTGCAGACAAACCTGTAGTGCAGACAAATTCAATTGATTTGTATCAATTAACGTCTTTGAGTCATTACTGAGAGCCAAGGCGACATATATTATTAAATAATTCCAGGCACTGCTTTGATTCGAAGACTTTGGGAAAATTGGGAATAGACTTGGAACTCTGATGTGTATCTGCTGAAAGTGTTATAAGCGTAGGCCTATATTTTATCCTAAAATACAATGAATTAGTGATAAATGAACGGACTTCTCTTTTGCAGGAAACAAGCCTATGTTTATGTATACTATGATTGTCTTTTTGAATTTGGTGCTAATACTGTTATATGTTATATGGAATAGGTCTTTGGATTATGGACGCGGATATTCTCTAATGGACGACGGCTGAATTATGAACGACGGACCACACGCTTGTAATTTGACCCGGTGACCCGAAAAAGTAGTCAATGTCACAGATGTATCGACGAGCCTCGGATCCTATATAGTACCACGCCTGATAATGAGGTCAATGTTTTAAGATCATTGTCCCTGTGGCCCAAAATAATACAAAAATCCAAAATTTCAATCGTGTGTGGGTATATGAAGGAAATACAACACATCGTAATGCAAAACTGAGGTCAAGGTGACTCTCACCCAAAAACCAGGAAATCAATTGAACTCTTTTTTGTCTGGGTGAGTTGATACGTTAGTGGATGTCGAGATGTCAGGTGTCAAAGCAGTGGTCAAAAGTCAACCTCACTATGACCCCTAAATCATGACATTATTGAAACAGTGTCCTGTAACTGCAGTTTAGGGTTGTAGATTGTCACCAAGCTTGTGGAATACCTTATGTTTATGGCAAGCAAGAAACTTATTGATTTCGAAAGGTCACTGATGTGGACCAGTACTCAGGAAAGCATGAAAAATCTCAATGTTTTATACATCAAAGTTGATGCAATAGAGCGATGCGTTGTGTTGGGTAGCAAGATTGGGGTACAAAGGTCAAGGCGAAGGTCACTGAAGGTCAACTCAGTGATCTAAACTCACATCTGATTTATTTCTGTATGGCATAGCCCATAGTGCCAATTAGGCTCTAGTGTAAGATGTAGTAGTACGGCAACACGAAATGGAGATGGGCAGAGATACTGAACGGTTGCATGAGGACAACAGTTCTCTAAGACCAAATTTGGTTGAAGGAAATTCTTTATGGACGACGGCTGAATATTGAATGTCGGATCTGACACAATGAAAACCTATAGGGAATGACAGAACAGGAATCGTGTATCAGTCTTATATAGACAGAATCATATTCTGATAC
>JAVTVY010026331.1:0-11270 GCA_036873755.1 Hanleya hanleyi | reverse complement strand
GCCAGCTTGTTTCTTGAACGAGGCAGGTACACTCTTCAGCACTTCGTCTTCCACCCACCGTGGGGCTGTGGAGGCTACCTGACCCGGCTGTTGGAGCGGTGCTGAGGTCAGCGGTCTGTCACGTGGTGGTGGTGGTGGTGGTGGTGGTGGTGCTGTTGCTGGGGTAGACAGGGTTTTGTATTGGTCCATGAACGTCATGTACCGTTGAAGCGTCTCATTGTACCGTTGTACTTCCTCACTGTCGCTTAACCCCGGTCTCTGTAAGATCTGTTGCATCTCTCCATCGAGGCTGTTTATGGTCTTCACCGTAGGTGGGACAGGGTAGGGTGATTGGAGGTTTTGCAGGAACCGTGGTTCGACGAGGACCATTTTTTTCGTGTGGTTCATTGTCGGCCCGAAGAGTCCACCCAATACTGGACCCAACACGGAAGCGGCCAACGGTGCTAAGATGGCCCCGAGAAAGCCGCCTTTCTGTAACACCTTTTTCTTTTTGTGTTTGAGGGACCCGCTTCTGGACTAGGGTTCGGAGACCTGTCTTATGCTTGGCCAACTTGGTCTTCTGAGCCGGAGTCAGTGGTACGTTGCCTTTTAACAGGTTGTACCCGATCTCGCACAGACAGCGTACAAGGTCAGGGTCCGCACCGCGTACAATGGTTCGGACTAACTCGGTGGGGCCGTCTTCAATACACGGAGCGTGGGAGCGTGCTTCCGTACTCGCGCAGACATCCTGTACAACTAATGCTAGAACCCACAACGCTGCCCTTTTTATCCACCTCACAGACAAAGTCAACCCTGCTGTGGTATTCATTCTTTTTATTATTCCTCATCATCAAACACACAGACCCCAGCTGGAGGCGCCACTGTGGGTGTGTTTACATTATTTTTGCATGTACACGTGGTGGGTCTCTCCGGGAAAGATGCCGGTCCGTAGTCGAAGGTGGTCGGGAGTGGCTTGCTTGAGGTCGAAGAGCATACACCCGTGCTGAGGGGTTGTGGCATCTTTGAAGGCTTCCAACGCAAACGGTGTGCGGCCGGGAAACATCTGTCTCGCCAGGTGCAGCAGTTGAGTGGTATCTCTCGGATTTTTGAAGACCACCAGGTAGTGGGCATTTAAGCTGATATTCCGATGTTCTTTGTTTTTACTGAACAGATTCTGCACAATGTAGATGATGCTGAGCCGTCGATGATGGCTGCCTTGGGTAAAGAGTTGGGTGACCCGTGCATCCGTCTCCGCCATGAGATCATCCAGAACCACCAAGGTGTCGGGTTCCAAATCGGCCAGGTTGGGTTGGCCTTCCACGAACGTGATGTGGGGCATTGCTGCATACGCTTCCTGCCATTCTCCGTAACACCACACGACTCGGGCAATGGGTGGAGTGATCATGCTGTCGGCGTGTTGAAGGAGCTTCCTGACGAAGTGCGTTTTGCTGGAGCCCGTCGGTCCTGCGATGACGCAAGTGAAGGGATGCTGCCACCCAGGGTCCATGGTTTGAGGTGTATCCGTTGTCGTGGTAACACGCTCTTGTAAATTTCGTACGAGTGAACTGGAGTGGTGGTGGGTACAACGTCGGTCGTCGTTGTCTGTTCACGTTCAGAGATGGTGCTGGGAGTGGGTACAACGTGGGTGGTCGGTTCACTGTCAGGGATGAAATCCGGTGGGTCTTGAGACGTAGTAGGTGTACTTGGTGTAGGTGTAGAGCTCGACGTGGCTTGTACGCGGGGTGTGGTGGTGGTGGTGGTGGTGACTGGGCTCGATACGACTGGTGCTCTCTGTAGACCCGTTTCGCTGGTGCCTGGTGTTCTCAGTTGGTTAAGCAACGTGCTGACATAGGCTACGTCGTAAAACACACCTCCGTACAACACACTCAGCAGGGTTAGCAATAGCACCCCAAAGACCACTTGCGCTTTGCGCGTTTTGCGAGACGCTGTCTTCAGAGGCAGCTGCTGTTGGTCCATAGCACTGTGGTCGGATGTGGAATGAAGGAGGACAGCAGTGGTGTCTGGTTTTATAGTCGTTTCACCTGGTTGGCCGCGACCCAGGAATTGAAGGAACTGGGCCAGCCTTGCCATTTTACGAAATGAAACAGTTTGCCACGTCGACGTTCCGTTTTCAAAATCTGCTCCACCGTGTAGTAATCTTGCTGTGTTTTTACAACAGGCTGTAATTCCGTGTCGTAAAACGTCCCCAGCAACGTTTCCCCTTGGAGATCTTCCAGTTCATAGACTCGCCGCTGTCGGGGTAGGCGCCGTTTAATCAGGAAGTGCTCATCGCTCCAGTTGGGCAAGTAACTTTTCTCGAACTTGCCCTGACTTTACTGATCCGTACAGGGTCGCCGACCTTGTACACCGCCTTCGTCGTTCGCTGCGATGGCCTGGGGTACAAGACACGCCGGACTTGGGCTTCATTGCGTTGGGTCACGGTAATGGGGGCTCTCTCTATACTTCGATGATAGGCTCGATTGTAACCCCTCACCAGTTTCGGGAGAACATCGATGTATCGCCTTGTATTCTTATAGGTGAAATATTTATACATGCGGCCTTTGAATGTCCTGTTGAACCTCTCCACCACGGAAGCCTTGGTCTCGTTGTACGTATGGAAGAAAAACACCTTCTGTTTCTTGAGAAAGGCTTGAACGGTCTGTTGAGGAATTCCGTGCCTTCGTCGGTTTGCAAATACAAAGGTTTGCGCCCGGTCTTGAAGATGTCTTTGAACGCCGCTATGAGATTTGCCCCCGTTTTCGTCCGGATGGGTACCACCCACGCATACTTGGATAGTATATCGATGCACGTCAAGATATACCGATTCTCATCGTTGTGTTTGGCAAAGGCGCTCATATCCACCAAATCCGCTTGCCACTGGGCATCTATTCCTCCCACGATGACCCGGTTCCATAGAAAATGGCGACGGACAGATCGATGTAAGGTATAGGTGTCTTGTCTTCTTAACCAATCTCGGACTTGGGCACGTTGTACCCCCTGGGGTTTGGCCGCCCGAGAGAGAGCCGACAATGCACTATAGGCTGCCGGACTGTCGGGACTGTAGTATAAGTTATCCAACACCTTCTCCCAGCGCTTCATGGTGACAAAATGATGATGGACCCTGGCTCTATCGTTTATTTATAACGGGTATATCTTGGGCCGGAGTTTCTTTCTGATTTTCTTCGTGGACTTCCACAGTGGCCATGGTCAATGACCAGTCCAACTCGTCTGATGACCGCTTGATAAGCACTTCATCCACATCCACCACGGCATCTTCCAATGCAGACCATAGATCAGGGTGAAGGGTAAAATGCACTGTACCTCCATCTAGCCGAGCCAATTGAGCAAAGAAAGGGCCGCGTCGGATGTACACATCGTGACACAAGTGGATGAGGTCGCCGTCCAGTTCACCAGACAACACCCGTTTGAATTTGGTCCAGCCCTCCTGGGACAGACGAATGTGAGCCGGGCATGGTTGTGTAGGGTCCGTGTCTCCCACCACCTCCTCCATGATATCGACCTTATCCGCATACACGTGCAGGAAAACCTCGGGGGTCAAGCTGAAATACGCCAGTACTATATGCTCCGTCATGGTCAGTACGTGAATGGTACCAGATTTCACTGTCTCTCGTATTTATAGGGAGAACCCCGTGAGATCAAAGGATCAGGTGGTCATGTCATTGGGCTGACTGAGTCTAGCGGGGTAATCAATGGCATCGTCGTCGGGTTCATGTAGTTGTTCATGGGGTTCAGCCATTGGCCCCGCGGCTTCATCACGGATTTTTTCTTCTTCTTCATCGTTCTGGCCCGTCATGTGTGTGTGGGTGGCTTCATCAGGTGACACTGTCATTCCAGCCTCTGCGCATTCTATACATATAGTATTTTCTCCATCCGCTTTTTTTTCATTAGGTTCATCTAGTGCGTGTTCGATAGCACGAGCCCATGCCAATTGGTGGGGTGATCGATCGTCGGGTATAAATAACTGGTCCACCAGAGGGCCTATTTTCTCCAAGGCTGACCACAGAGAGGGAGTTAGGAGGAAACTTCGAGCCGGCTCTTGGTAGCGTCCCACCCGTGGGTAGAGCGCAGTATGGTATACGTAGTTGGCCTTGTCCAGGTGGATCAGGTGTCCGTCTAACTCTCCGCTCAACACCCGTTGAAACTTAGTCCAGCCATCACGCTCTAGTGTCACCCTATCCGATAGAGTCTCAGCGTGCTCAAAGCAAATATTTCCACAATCTTCGACCAGGGTCACTTTAGCATCATACACGTATAACTTCACATTGGGTGTAAGCGTCAGGATGGCTTGGAGTGATGACATGCTTCCTCTAAATGTCGAAGGGAGAATGACACACACTCTGTCTCATCCCTCGTATTTATAGTGTCAATACCACAGCGCCAGGGTGAATAGAGCACAGACTAGTATGAGGCCAACCAGCCGGCGCTGGTTCCGGCGTGAGCGCTCCTGGTCCATAGCGCGAGCATCAAGGATGGCTGTCATAGTCCAGTAGTGGTGAGTGATGGCACGCCTGTCCATCGAGTGCACTCTGTGGAGGACCGCTTCTGTGAACTCGTTCAGGATCTGGCGTCGTCCCTCGTTGTCGTCGCCATCTGCAAACATGGACCGGACCACTGCTCGGTAACCCGTGAATGAATTCACCACGGTGGCATACTGTAAAATGCGAGTCGCATGGGGCTTGATCTCCGCCATGGCTCTGTAGAAATGTAGGTGTGGGATCCAGAGGGACATGTTTTATAGACCAGATGTAGCTCTACGGGTATAATCCGTGATACGTACTATTCTGATGGGTTAGTCCAAAAAAGGGAGCAACAACAACAACACAGATTACAGATCAATCCTTTTATTATGCGTGAACAACATAGAAATGCATGTACTGACCTGTCTGTGGGAGGTTTCCACACAATGGCGTTCACCTTCGCGTCTTTTCGTGTACGTCCGTGTCTTTTCGTTAAAGTCCGTGTATCTTCGGTAAAGTCCGTAGGCATTGGGCAAGGAAGCTTTTTCCCGAGACCGAATCACCGCCAGACATGACTGCATCACCGCGGATGAATACATTCTTGCACTCACTCACACCACAGGTCGAGTGAGGTATCAAAGTGAAGCTTAGGTGAAGGAGCATCTAATGGACTGGGTGTGGGGTTGACATATCGATAAAAAATGGATATGACCTTGAACTGATCACGTGACCTCCCCGTGATGACAAATACCCAGAACCAAGTCAGTACATGCATCCCATAGTCCCAGGTCACAATCCAGAAAGTCCGCCATTTTAAACCCACCCACTCACATCCCAGGTCAATCAGTGCAACCGAGTGAGTGGGTGGGTTCAAAATGGCGGACGTCAAACGTCCGCCATTTTAAACCCACCCACTCACATAGCACTCAATCACCCCCGTGAGTGGGTGGGTTCAAAATGGCGGACAAAGAAAGTCCGCCATTTTAAACCCACCCACTCACATCCCAGGTCAATCAGTGCAACCGAGTGAGTGGGTGGGTTCAAAATGGCGGACGTCAAACGTCCGCCATTTTAAACCCACCCACTCACATTAAAAAAAAATTAACTCACGTATGCGAACCCCCCCTATGGCAACCCAAAAATTCACTTCGCGCATGCGCAGTGAGACGCTATCATACCGTTTTACTCTATGTATACTACTTGTCAGGAACACCAAGCTGTCAAGGGATAAATATACAGATTATCAAAAATGTTGCAATTAGAAATGGCCCCTAAGGTTTCCATCCAATCAGAGAAACCAGTATTCAGTACATAAGTCTCTTGATGCACCGATGATGTATACCAAGTTTTACTTCGAGCATTTGAACGGTATCAGAGATAAACATCATTAATGATGTCGCATATATTAAAGATGGTCGTCCATCCTTCTCGCCACTCAGACGGATTGATATGGTTATTCATTCATGCAAGTTTCTTCATACATGGATGCTGTATACCAAGTTTCGTATAGAACACTTAAAATTAAACTGTATCAGAGATATACATCATTGAAGATTTTGCATAAATTAAAGATGGTCACCAAGATTTCCACCCAATCAGAGAAACCAGATCTGTCAGTCATCGTAAGTCTCTTGATGCATCGATGATGTATACCAAATTTTACATTGAGCAGTTGAACGGTATCAGAGATAGAGATCATTAATGATTTCGCATAGATTAAAGATGACCGTCAAAGTTTCCAAACAATCGGGTCCAGATTCAATAGGGTTCTGGTTCAGGAGCATATGGGTGTGCACTGCAAGTTTGGTGTGCTTAGGGAAAGCCGTTCTAAAGATATCTGGGTAACGAGAAAGGTGTGATGGACTGACGGACGGACGTACATGTATATGACGACAACGCTATCCGTCGGGCAAATTTTGGCCGAGGGGTAAAAAATCGAAGCAATGCTGACAATTTTATGAATTACATAACTGAGAAATCTTTGAAATGAAACTAATTGCCGTCTTTTCATACATACCTCTAACTTTGGCTGCTGAAGTGTAAGTGAATCGCGGTAATTCGGTATATATGGGGTACCGGTATCTAGTGATCAAGAGGGTCGATGCGACAGTCCGAATCATAAGGGGAACAAGACGTGTATATGATGAATACGAGAAATTTAATGACCGGTCGCATTTGTCATGTTCGTAAAAGAAAGTTTAGTCGCCTATCATCGGCTTATTGCTGATGTGTTGACCGAATAGCCCCAGTCAAATCATACCACGATCCTACATTTGTTAGTGCACACATAGCTCGAAAAGTTCTGTTTCAACAGAATATTTAGCAAATCTTCTAATTATTTCTGCATAAAGGCATGGTAATGTACCCCTTCTACTCCTTACTTACTTTCCCTGATCTCACAGCTATCCTGACGCGTATTCACGGTCTTCCGACCTCCAAAAATCTGATAAGATGGGCATTTGAATTGGAGAGAGAAAGAGGGTCACTTTCTGTGACTTCATAGCTACCCCATCGAAGTTTCACAACAAAATAAACAGATCGATTGTAAAATTATAAGACGGAAGTGTGTAATCTGAGTTCCTCTACAGAGGATAGACAGGACTTTCTTCCATTTAAAGTTATTTTCCATGGACGATCTGTGCTATCCTGAAGGATGTTTTCACAAACTTATAATCCCCCCAAAAATTGGTTCCAGTAGGTGTTAGATGCGGCTTATTTTAATCTGTAATCTATAATCAGTGAGCTCCACAACAATTCAAAACATATGTTGAACAGGCTAGACAGTAACATTATAATAAGTAGCATTATAAGATTGACAATGGCATATGTGTTATGCCTCTTAAACAGCCATATGTGTATCATATCTGGGAGCTTTGGGTCTGCATGGGAGCTTTTGAACTGTAGCTTTTGAACTTTGGAGGTGGGGCTTGGGGGAACTGGAGCTTGAAACTTTAGAGGGGGAGCTTGGGAGAACTGGAGCTTGGAACTACGGAGCTGGAACTTGGAACTTGAGAACTTGGAACTAGGGAACTTGGGAAACTTGAAACTTGAACTAGGGTGCCCCGGCTTAGCGCGCTTACTGAGTTGTTCGATTCAGAGAAAGCCTCTTGGGCTATTTATGTCCAGAACTGCTATATGGGTAACTAACCAAACCCGTGTATATATCCTAATGGATGGATCGATACACTGGCACACGAGGATGGCTAATAGATGGTAATGGCAATATGGATAAAATGGTGTTGTATGGAAGAGTCCTGAGCGCGAGGGCATAGACGGGCTTGTGCAGGAGTCCATTCCTTGAGCCTAAGGCGAGGGCCATGAGAAGGTGAATATTTTTGTTCTGTCGATCAGAACAATCTAAAACCAATACTCTCATATCAGCCATTATTCATACAATCTTTATGGTTGTGTGAGTAAACAGTGCCGGTAAGATGTTTAAACTCTCCATAATCCATTTGTATATATGTTTAGCCGGGGTCCTAGACATTGACATATGACTGATAATGGTTGATATATTGTAAATATGTCGGGCTGTGGTCAGTACGACATTTCATCGGGATTCCAAATAAAGGACATGCAGACAATTCCAAGATGGATATCATTTATGCACTCTGTAAAGATATCGAATTTATGGAGATATTACTGAAATTCGATGGAGATTTTAATGAAATTGAAAAATTCCGCAAAACCTCTACTCCTTTGTGGACGAAATCTACAGGGGTGTGCATGAACATGGCCACGTAGAGTTCACCGATAGTTATCACAATTCAGTCGGGAGATTGCCAAGCCGGCGATATTTCACTCAAATTCAGGTATACATACTACTCCAGTCTAGAGAGACGATGAGCTCAGTTCAGAAAGATTTTGACTAATTCCATTTACGCAGTGAACTATTCGAGTTCACGGAGCGCTAAACTGCTTCATTTCAGAGACTACTTACTTAGTTCAAGGGGGAGGAGTGACTTCTACTGTTGAGTCCAATTGAAGGGGACTAGGTGCTCCAAATTCACATCTTCATACACAGGCCGACTTCTCCATTCACGCACTTTAAATAGACATGCGTAATCTGAGAAAATAATGGTCCGTGTAACCATGCAAAATTCAATTTTCGTTTTTGGATTTGATATTGGGATTACAAAAGCAAAACACGAAAATTGAAAATTGACGGTCAAATTTCAATTTTTGATTTTGAGAAACCATAATACAAAGATTGAACTGTGCAAGGTGACACGGACAAATAATACATGGTCCATCTTCGGAGTTAAGGATGTCCGCTGGTGGTTTTTGACTTTGGCAGCCATTTTGCCTGTTTTTCTATTGGGTTATCTCCCTTCCCTAGGTTAAGAGATTGGGATTTCCTTTAAAAGCCTTCTAGCCGAGAATTTTGCACACCAACATCCATCCAATTTGCTAAATTTTGATAGACACTGTGATTATCTGCAAACAATTAGAATATAAGAAAAAGTTAAATATTATTTATATGAATTTTTCATGAATATGCTTCAAAACTAGGGCTATTCCCTAGGCTTTCTGGGTTATCAATTCGAGCATGGGTCAGTCCACTTAACGTTGCCTGCAGCTAAAAAATGCACACCAACCTAAATTTTTCTTCGTTTTTCCTCATATTACACACTTATGAATGCAACAAAACACATTATTCAAAAAGTTAATTACTTTTATTTACCACCAGCGGACATCCTTAAGCAGCTACGTTGAGAAGAAGGGAAAGCGTCTGGCGAAGTTAAGCTGACGAAAAGGAAATGGTCTACCGAAGTTACACGAGTTAGGTGCAGGATTGGCTTTTTTTTAGATACTTTTCAAATTTCCTATGCTTTAACATGGTGCTATATAGCATACTTGGCAATATTGTGCAGATATGTTTGCTAAACTTCGCAGTAGGCATAAAAGTGGGTTACTTTAATAGCATCTATATTCAATATTTAGCACTTTTATAATCTAGTTTAATTAGAATATATTCGCATTAAAATATCTGTAACACCGTGTCGGAGAAAGGACAATATATTCAATATTTAGCACCTTTATAATATCATCTAATTAGAAAAGATTCGAACTTACATATGTAGCTGGCGTCCGAGAAAAGATAATATATTCAATATTTAGCACTTTTATAATCTATACTAAATAGAAGAGATTCGCAGTTAAATTTTCACAAGAGCCTTTTCGGAGAAATGACAATATATTCAATATTTAGCATTTTTATAATCTAATCTAATTAGAAGAGATTCGCATTAAAATATCTGTAACACCGTGTCGGAGAAAGGACAATATATTCAATATTTAGCACCTTCATAATATCATCTAATTAGAATATATTCGCATTTAAATATGTAGGTGACGTTTGAGAACAGACAATATATTGAATATTTAGCACTTTGATAATATCATCTAATTAGAAAAGATTCACAGTTAAATATCTATCTGGCGTCTGAAAAAAGACAATATATTCAATATTTAGCACCTTTATAATATCATATAATTAGAAAAGATTCGCACTCATATATGTAGCTGGCATCAGGGAAAAGACAATATATTCAATATTTAGCACTTTTATAATCTATACTAAATAGAAGAGATTCGCAGTTAAATATCCACAAGACCCTTTTCGGAGAAAAGACAATATATTCAATATTTAGCACTTTTATAATCTAATATAATTAGAAGAGATTCGCATCAAAATATCTGTAACACCGTGTCGGAGATAGGACAATATATTCAATATTTAGCACCTTTATAATATCATCTAATTAGAATATAATTTAATTGTTGCAATCAAGCACCAAAGGAAGATGTTGTTTTTGGCGTTTTGTTTCTTTCGAAATTACAGTGAAAGAGACCGATTGTCTCCGAAACACCTTCGGTCATCGTTGAGTGATTGGTTTGTTGTGCCAGTAAGTCTGAATACATGCCAGCTGTCTGCATCAGTGAGGTTGCCTTTATATCGCCCGTTCTGTAGGCACCAATCAAGCATTACCTGGGACTGTCTTAAACAGCCTATATACCAGCACATGCGCGTTGTTTAACCAGGAAGAACGATAGAATAATCTGTTATTGTCTGAGTGGAGTTGCACAGACCACAAATGAAAATGTACTTGCGACTGTCTTAAAAATCCTTACATAACAGCGCATGCGCGTTGTTTAACCAGGAAGAACGATAAAATAATCCCTGTTATTGTCAGAGGAGTTGTACAGACCAGCAAATAAGATTTAGGACTGCCTTAAACCTCCTTATTCACCAGTCCATGCAAGATTGAAAAATATGTAGCATTTGTGCTAATTGTACAATATATTTTCTTTAAGGAGAGGCAATCGGACAATTTGGAGCTGCGATTTAGAAGAAATATTCAATATTTATCATGGCTGCAATTTAGAAGAAATATTCAATATTTAGCATTTGTGCTAATTATACAATATATTTTCTTTCGGGAGAGGCAGTCCGACAATTTGCGGTTGCGAGTTATCATACATATTGAATATTTCTTCTGGGTGCAATTTGGAAAGAAATATTCAATATTTAGCATTTGTGCTAATTATACAATATATTTATTTATTTATTTATTTATTTATTTATTGCACTTCAATCACTACAGACACAAGTGTCCAATTACAGTGACGATAACAGTATACAATTCAACATATGTTCCTTTGGGAACAGGCAAGTCAAAGTGCTAACCAGCAGTAATCCTAGAAATTATCTTCGAAGTAGCACATCCCTTTCTAAATATCACTGATTTTAGAAATTATTTGCGAAGTAGCAGATCTGCTAAATAGCATGCGAGACAATAAGAACCATTC
>JAVTVY010026330.1:0-103652 GCA_036873755.1 Hanleya hanleyi | reverse complement strand
GTTAATAGATTGGGCAAAGTGAAATTATACAACCCAGGGCTCGAAATTGCCACAAGCCCGGCAGCCCGTGGCTGGTGAATTTAGAAATCGTCTGGTTGAATATAGTTCTAAAGCTAGCTAACCAGCCCGACTGGCTGGTTATAATTAAAGAATTTCACCTTTGTATAATGAAATATTTTATGGTAAATTCATGCCCTGCAACCCAATAGCTGATCAGCAGAAGTAACTGGATAGTTTCTTCTTTGTTCTCTCAATAATGTGCAACTGAGCCATTGTGTCCAAAATGAGCATTATTGTACACATGAGAAAAAAAAATGCCACCTGTTCGAATGTTTAGAGGGAGGGAGGGAGGGAATTTGGCTTAATGTCACACTCAAACTTGTTTCACTCATATGGTGACAGTCAGTTTGGTTGGTGGAGGGAGCCGGAGTACCCGGAGAGAACCACCGCCATTCGGCAATTAACTGACAAACTTTCAAACATGGACCAGCTGGGCTCGAACCCATGCCGGTTCGAATGTTTAGATCATATGTTTATGTTATGTACAACATTAACATGTTAAAGATTATCTCCCTTGCCTTTGAAGCCAGAATCTGTAGTTATTGGCGCTACATTCACCAGTTAGATTATCAGCAGTATAAGAATACATTTACAAGTTAAATATATGAAAAAAGACACTCGTGTGTTTTCCCTCACTCGAAGCAGTCTACGCATAGACATTAAAAAAGTTAAATTAAATTTTTAGAAAACAGTATTTTCCTTTCATTTGGAATTCACAAAGGCCTTGGTTAAACAGTTACCATACAAATGGTCAACATAAACATGTCAGTAAATGTCTTGCAAAAATTTCATAAAAATATGAATCAAGAGTACAATGTGTTACACTTTCTGTGGTATGGAACATTTATTCACTCATTCATTAACGCTTTCACTGATTATTCCCCCTGACAAAAGTGACTTGCTGATGATCAATTCCCTGAGAACTGTTAAAATTTGTACATAGTATCTTTGGAATGCTAGAAATTGTGTTTGCGTATGAGATTTGTAGGGAAACAAAAAAAAAACTATCTCTACAATACACTTCAGCATTGTTTGCTTCAGTGTTATAGTAAAATCAATAAAATAGCATATACAACTAGGTTTTATTGCAAGAGAATGGGCTTTCTTGGCCTGAAAATGTCAAAATTCAATGAAGAAATCCTCGTTTTTCAACCGCATTTGACTGTGTTTATCTCGGGTTTCGCTCAACCGTTTTGACCTCTCATTGGAAATGTACATGTAGAGTGACCTTTCCCATTTCTATATATGACATGACCCCGGATGGATGACAAATATGAAACAGAGGATAGGACTGGATTCAAATGATGTAATTCGATCCTTTCAGCCACTGTCTACGCTTGCCTTCTAGCCGTCTGTATTGTCGCCTTTTCATTCATACCTCAAAATTGGTCACAGATAAAGCGAATTTTCACTGTTGGTTGTTGCTTTTGTATCTCTCCCAGTGACTTTCTCAATCAATCTGATCCACCTGTATCCTGATGTTTTATTTGTATACAGTGATATCTGTAGTGGGAGGAGCAGCTGGAAGTGTTCTCATTATTCTACTGGCCTGTCTTATCACTGTGTGCAGGGTTAGATCTAGGGTCTCACAGCGTCCGTGAAACGGACACAGGTACAAAATCAAATGAATTAAAAATGAATATGTTTTTGCAAAATATCAAATGATTTTTTTCAAAAATCAAATGATGTTTACGATGTTTGAAAGCCGTAAACCTGGACGAGTGTGTGTCAACTCGCGTTAGACAACTTATGGCAAGGGAGACAACTATGCATCTATCCGTTGATAAGCTTGGCCACTAGGGCGCGATAGTTTTCGTTCTCCAGGCAGAGGTCTATACTATGAATGAAGTCGGAAATATGTATGTCTGTGAGTGTCTGGAGAGCTAGGCAGCGCACGTGCGTTCTCGCGTTGTATCTGCAATGACAAGCCGTCATGGCGGGACAGAAAGGTCGGTCTGGGGGAAATACGAAGGGTAGCGGCCGCACAAGAGGATGCGGTGTATTGGCTGGACATTTGAAAAAAAAAATAAAGGAAGATGAAGGGTCTGACTGCCACAAAGTCGACGTTCTCTTTGCTCGATGCTGTGCTGCCGGTATTGAAAACACAGGTCAAGCAGATGTTGAACACGACATGGAAAATGATGCAGGCATCGAAGCTGGGACAAATTATGTTATCTATTCAATAGAAATTCTAATAGAAATTTTAAAAGCAGCAGCTGTAAATAATTTTAAAAGCAGATGATCAAATTAAACAAGAAGTAAAATGTGCATGATATGCTTGTCTGATCGACAAGACATGTGCAGCCAGGAATCGGTTAGAATGCTTCTAAGAGCATCAAGGGTCCCAGAGTTTCTCGGCGCCTAGGCGGCCCCGGAGCCCTAGTCTAATCAGCAAAAAGGTTAGTTGTTATTAGTTTAGTCAAAGTTGACATCATGGTATAGTATCAATCTGACAGCACGTGGAGTAAATGATCTGGAAATTCATGCAGCAAGTCCCTGCTCAACTTTGTCATTTTGAAACACAAGCAAGCCCTTATAGAAATTTAAGGTTGCGGGGAGCTCCCGCTAAGCTCCCGGGCTCATATGTTAACTTGTGCGAGCTATCCGCTACCTTGCGCGAGCTATCCGCTACCTTGCGCGAGCTATCCGCTACCTTGCGCGAACTAGTGCGAGCTAACCAGCAGATCGCGAGAGCCAGCGGGAGCTACCCGTTAGCTTGCGTGAGATACCCGCTACCTCGCGCTCACTATCATAGATTGTTTCTAGTACTCACCGCAAGTTTGCGCTACCTACCATCATCGCAGAGTTTCAAACCTGCTAGCTCGCGAGAGGTAGCGCAACTTTGCGGGAGCTATCGCAAGTTTGAGATATTTGATAGTCTCTGTATTCTTGAGATTCCACACCATTACTTTTCCTGTCCAGCTATATAGGCCTTCCTTAAACCAACATCTGGAAAATCTGGGTCAGTCTCGTGACCAGTGTGTAGGAATACATAATAAAATTCCAAAGTTCCCTTCCACACAAGGCCAAAAAATCTGTTCTCTGCAGTGCTACAGATATTTACTTATATGTTTTCACATTCTTGTGAATGATAAACTTTCTTTAGATATGGGATTAGTGCCCTTTTATCCTTGGTATTTCCTGCCCTGGAAATGGACTACTTTTGAATGGGGAGGGATGGTGTGTGATGCAGTCAGCATTTGAAAAATTGGAGGGAGAAGCTGTTATACATCTCAGTTCAATGGATGTATCTATAAGAGAGAGTCATTTCATGTTGTTTCATTAGTTTCTGGTAAGTACATGCTCTTTTAAATGATCAAGCAATCATAGCTGAGTTTTGCCTGAAGTGAATTAACATAGTGAGAGTAGGAGAGGGTTTAATTATGAATTTTCTAACTTAGACCTGGTGTAGAGTATAAGGCATATAATGCATTTAGTAATCCACTGAAACTCACCTCATGTTATTTCTTAAAGATGAATAGCAATTCAATTTGGATTCACTTGATACCAGTACTAGGCTATTTCTTAAGCAAACTAAATGGATGGTCATTATTCAGTTAACCCATGGTTAACCTCAATTAGCTATAAAACTTTTAATTTTATTGGATAGTTACATGTAATCTACCTTTTTGCAAAATTCAGATCTTTTCCCCTAATTTGTTCTGCATGTATTCAAATAGCTGATGTATATAGTACATGTATGCTCACCCTGTCTTTGTTCTGATCTTGACCTACATAATGAATTTGTGAAATTGTAGGCTGAACCAGGGTCACTGATTTTGTGGATCAAGTTTGATAGGTCGCTGGCTTGCGCAACCTACCACTAGCTTGCGCCACCTACCGCTAGCTCGCGCAACCCTACAACAGTAATACAACTCTGGATCTTCGTTAACTAGCGCTGGCTACCATGGACAGCCGCAAACTAGCAATGTTTCAAATGGGAGCTTATCGGTAGCTCCCGGCAAGGTAGCAGCTTGCGGGGAGCTTGCGGGGAGCTAGCGCAAGGTTGCGGTGAGCTATCGCGAGCTTGCGGGGAGGTATCGCGAGCTCGCGGGGAGCTAGCACAAGCTCGCACGGAGCAGGAATGGGGACCTGGCGCGAGCTCGCAGGGAGCTACAATCGGGAGCTGGCGCAAGCTTGCGCAAGGTTGCGGGGAGCTATCACTACCTTGCGGGAGCCAACCTACCGGCCTTATCGGGAGCTAGCGCAAGCTCCCAATGTTTCAAATGGGATCTTATCGGTAGCTAACAATGTAAGCTACCGCAAGCTAACTCCGCAATCTCTCTGCAATCTCTCTGCAATCTTAATTTTCTGTAAGGGAGATCAGCCTGAATATGGTGAAAATTTGGAAAAAAAAGAAGCAAATTGTTCATTATCTACAGGTATCTGACAAGACATTTAAATAGCCAGAAATGGGCTCGAATGCTCCTGAGAGCATCTAAGACCCCAGAGCTTCCAGGGGCCTAGGCGGCCCCTGGACCCCGGCCTGTATGCTACGGCTCGCTGCGCTCGGCATTATTTTTTTCAAATAAGGACACTACTTCAAATTCCTGGATATAACCCTGGTGTGTTATAGGTAATTACAATAACTGATATGACATCAGCAGATATTTACCATCTACATGCAATCAGATTAATGAGGACCGCTTCTATAGCATACATGTACATGTTTTGCACTTAGGATGAACGGAAGACAATAAATGCATAAAAAGGTTACAATCTATTTTCCTTCAGTCCATTGATTATTAGTACACATACATTTTTCCTCATTTACAAAGTAATTTGCAACAACATTTAACTTCACAACTCCATTTCATCTCTTGGTCTGATTATTGCCAAAATAATCTACTTGGTGACAGCATTTCATGGTCATGAAAATTAACTTTTGAGTGCATACAAATACTTTTGATGTCATTCGTCAGGAAATGGCGCCGCAGCAAAGAGATCATATATATGGTGCAGCAGACCCATGGCCAAGTACATCTGAATGATCTGAAAGACGTGGAAATGGTCCAAAATGAAGCATATGGAAGCAATGTGAACATAACAGACAAGTCCTCCAGTTCATACATCAACAGCTCCAACATCACACAAACTGGAATCGCGGAACAGAATCCACCATCAGAATTCAGCTCTGGGGCACATTCCCCTGTGCCCAACTCTGCTGAATCCTTGCAGACACCAGCAACTTATTCCCAGAAGGCCGTGTCACCATATGAAATAGTCAAGCATAGACCTATATATCCACATTGGGGGTTTTAAAAAAATCTGTTGTCTTCTATAATTTGCATAATAATTGACCACATGTTTTGTTCTCTATTAAAAATTAGACAATGCACATGTGACGTGCGCAAGTCGTCGCACAACAAATATAACGCAAGTCCGGGATTGAGGGTGTGAAATAACTATTTATTCACATATAACCCATTTTGATGCTTTTCTCATAATATAGAAATATATACAGTATATACAAATATAACCAAAACCATGTAGAAAGCTCTACAATTGTATACTTAGAAAAACCCTCGGAAAAACCCCTGCAATGTTTACCACAGGCTACAAGGCATTCCTTCATCATACGGAAACAGGGAGTGCAGGTTTCTGTCCCCCAATGATGGCTGTCAAAAACAATAGAATACACAGGCTGCCTCAACACATGATAAAATGAGTGGATGGAATGTGAACTATGAAAGAGCAGACATCTTCCTCCATTGCTGTCTTGGAATGGTCTCCTCTGCCCATCCTAACCATCGACTGAGTGCCCAAATACCAATGTGCCGCGTGAAATAGTCCAAAGTTCACTTAAGAAATAAATTGGAGTATTGTGCCATCTTGCCTCGAATCATATTTTGGAAGTCACAGAAAGTGAATAAAATCCCAAAACATCTTCAAAGCAAGATGAAAATGGCCTACTAATCAATTCCAACATTGACTTAAAGTTGCTCAAAATGTATCCTTACGCAGTCCCCTTCCACGCCTGGTCCAGATGTTGGATAGTAATAAATCACTGGGTGACTTATAGATACCAGGAGACTGGAGTTCAAAAGTGCAGAGTAAACTCCAGGATACAGTATAGCACCCTGTACACAGCTAATAAATGCTAATACTGGTAACAATATATACATACTAAAGTATGCCTGTCACATTCGCCCCCACATTAAGTCGTCGTCCACGGCGACAACTTAATTGTCATTATGCCCGGCAAATAGAGCTTGTGTTAGTAAGGCCTGACTCTTGATCAAATCTGAAAGCATGTCCTGTCTCTTTTGAAAATTTGATTTGGTATCCAGAGAATTGGCCTGAACAGCACTTTGCAAAGGATTGCTGTGCTGACCAGCAGTGGTACGCGCAGAACGACGCACGGATGGTGGACTCTCAGAGATCGGCAACAAATGCACATGTTCAGGATCTGGAGACTGATCAGCCATGTGTTGAGGTTCATCCAGGGGAGTGATATGATCAGCAGGAGATCCACTGGTATTCACAGGTTCAACTGCGGAGGATGGATCGACAACTGGTTGTTCCTCTGGATCATTCTCTGGAACTGTCGACTCCAACACGGGCATATCCAGTTCAGGTGAATTAGAGTACCCACCATCACTGGATTCCATAGCTTGGAATACCTGTTCAAAGTCCAGCAACTCATCTTCCGATTCAGATTCGTTTACAGATTGATTGTCCATTGGAAGATACGAGTTGTCAAGTTGCTTTCCTTTGACAGTGGTGGGTTCCCTACAGAATAGACCTGTGTCCAGCATCTCCTTCCGATGAACATTTTTACATGGACCATCGCCTGTCAATTATTCAACGGTGTAAACATTGTTGGCTGGATCAATTCGAGCAAATACTCTGTATGGAATGGAGTCCCAAAGATCCTGCATTTTATTTCGTCCCCGTATACGATGGTTTTTCAGGAATACCCTTCCTCCTATAGGGATGGAATGTTCTTGTGCCTTTTTGTTGCATCGTGTCATGCGTCGCAGAGCCTCCTTCTCAAGCTTTGTACCAGCCAACTCCATGGCTTCCTTCATCTTTGTGTAATGAAGGGTAATCCACTCATCCACCTCACCTTCATTATTATCTGTAAGGTCATCCGTTGATAGAAGTTGATCAATGGGTAACTTGGGTTCACGCCCAAAGATCAGATAATATGGGGAATACCCAGTGGAGGAGTGAGGAGTGGCGTTGTAGGCCAGGGGTTTTTTTAGACAAAATTTTTTCATCTACTCAATTTCAAATATTGTAAAACTCAATTTTTTTGCGCGCCATTGGCGCGCATATTAATGTCACTAAACTCAATTTTTTTGACTTTTTCATCTAAAAATTGATGAAACTCAATTTTTTTGCCTTTTTCATCAAAAAAATGATAAAACTCATTTTTTTTGCCTTTTTCATCAATAAAATGATACAACTTGCTCTTGTTTTATTTTTTATTATTTTACCCATAAGCCAAGGTCATTGTTTTCATTGAACGACCTCCGTTGAATGGTGATGGAGCACTGCGATCACATTCATCTCATGATCTCCCCTCAGCCCCCTCCCCCCCCTTTGATTTTAGCCCTGCGAATTTTGTAACATGAATTGAACTGACACACCAGAGAACCAAGAGTTTGTTTTTCACTGTAAGTGCATTGAATTTATAACATTTATTCGCACTTTCCAATATGCCGTTGCGTTTATTTGTCAGTACTTCCAAACTGACTTCATTATGGCAGAACAGGTGACTGTCACAGAAGGAGCGTTAATTTCGCGGCAGAAATAAAAGCATGATGAACGATTTTAACAGAAGTTCCTCTCAAGCATTCGTGTATTACAATAATTCATTCGTTAGTTTTGGAGTTTTAAACGAAAAATTCTCAATTTACCGTAACAACAAGGCCAGGGCAGAGGTTGCATGTTGCTTGTTTTCCACCACAAAACACAGGGCGAGGCACTTCACTTCGACGTGAGGCAGGTATTATACGCGTTCAAACAAAGTTCCATCAGATCAAAGAAGTTGAAAAGTATGACAAATATATTTTTCATTTGTATTCGTGTTGAGATTTTCTCGCTTACGACTGTCAAGCGTGTCCCACGTGTTGAGCTGAAGAAAATGGCGCTGAATTGCCTCCCTTGTCATAAGATTTAATAACGTAAAACGTATCGTATGATATTGCGACATTGAAGGGGCGCTGCAGTCAACGTCAAGAAAAATAATCTCCGCGAAAGCTTCTTGAGTGGGTTTCGTTTTCACTGGATATCCCAGACGAGACGTGGTGTCTGCGGCTATTAAACAAACATACGAAAAACCGGGAAGTGGCAGAGATGACATGAAGAGTGGCTCTCCTACGGACATTTATTGGCATAGAGACGAAGGTGACACGAACAACAACAACAACCTTGTGTTGTGAACTTTCGGTTCCGATAACTTTCCCGTGATCGGGGCATTTTTGTTCGGCCCGGTCTTACATAAACTCAATCTTTTATGAAAAAAACTCAATTTTTCTCCGCGCCTACGGCGCGCACTTCCCCAAAAAACCAGAAAACTGAATTTCTAGCCCAAAACTCAATTTTGAAAAAATCGCAAAAACTCAATTCAAATTCGTTTTCATCGGGAATACCACGATGAAAAACTGTCTAGAAAAACCCCTGTAGGCGTACACCAACTCCGGGAGAAACTTTGGCCATTGTCGTTTCTGTTTTGCGCTTAGCGTCCTCAAGAGATCGTGCATTGTACGGTTGAACCTTTCAGCCATAGGATTGCCCTGAAGGTGATATGGAGTGGTTCTACTTTTCTTCAGTCCATACAGATGACACAATTCACGAATAAGCGCTAACTCAAAATTTCTTCCTTGGTCACTGTGTATACGCTTTGGAATGCCATATCGAACAAACCACTCCTTCACCAAGACAGCGGCAACTGTAGGTGCTTTCTGATCCTTGGTTGGTACAGCTTGAGTGAACTTAGTGAAGACATCAGTCATCACTAGAACATCCTCTCGTCCATCAGATGATTTTTCCAAAAGGCTAAAATCGATGCACAGGATATCCAGTGGCTTCTTAGCCATAAGGCTACCCAGTTTAGGATGAACTTGAGGACGAGACTTGGCAACCATACACCTCTCACACGCCTTGCAGTACTTGTTCACCTCTGTTGGCAAGTGTGGCCAATAAAACCGTTTTTGAATCATGGCTAGAGTTCTCTCTGAACCCTGGTGACCTAAATCATCATGAAGACTTTTCAGGACCTCAGACTTCAGGGATGAAGGCAGAACTAGCTGAAGATGAGTCGAACCATGATCGATTGTTCTACGATATAGAACACCATCTTCAGTGACCATATGATCCCATTGACGAAGAAGTACTTTAACAGATTTGCAGGCTCGGAGGTACTCCTGCTTAGATGGTCGCTTGTTTTTCCTCCGGTGATACAGAAACTTACTAATGTCATGGTCCTGTTCCTGTAACCGTTTCAGATCTGATTTTGCATAGGAAGGCAATGTCTTTGAAGCAGTTAGTGGAGGGAAAACCTTCTGAGAGCGTGTTTGGACTGCCTCAACTGAAACTGAAAGCCGAGTCTCTTCCATAGAGACAGCTATCATACATTCCTCGATCTGGCATCGGAGGTTTTCTGGTAACAACGTACTGCCAACCAACTCATTGAGTTGGTGCATAGTCTGGACAGGCTGATATGCAGTCGCGGGTAATTTGCGACTCAAAGCATCAGCATTACCATTACTGCGCCCAGACCGATAAACAATATCAAAGTCAAACTGAGCTAACTGTGCAGCCCAGCGCATCTCTGTCGCACCCAGCTTGGCAGTGTTTAACCGTTACGCTGCGGCGGGCCCGGCAGAGTGGCCGCAGCGTAGACTGCGGGGGGCCCGGGAGAGGGGCCCTGAACTTGTCGGTCTTCGCGTACCATTGTCTAAAATCAATATTTTCAAATTTACCATGCATGAAACCTGATAAAAACCATATGTATATTGTTAGCTAAGTCTGTCGGGATTTTCTGGATGTAAAATTCATATGCTGTCTTAGAAGAACGAAATCGGGAGAAAGAAATTAAAAAATAAATAAATACCGCGAGGGGAGATTTTCATAAAATCTCGCCGAGAAGGCCGCTCAGAAAATATAAAATACTTACGGAAAATCCCATCAAAATATATGATTCTTTGGTATATATGAAGTATAAAAGCACAGTTTATCTTTCCATAGTGTTGATTACGATGAAATCATCGTAACAAACTTTATTTTCACATAATTCTGCCAACTTCCTCCGCGAGTCGCCATTTTCTACGTCGTAATTTTCTTATGGAAAATTTCCAGTACAACGTCTGGGCCAATGAACGACCTTTATTTCGGCCACGTGACGGTAAATCGTGGCTTTGTCCAATCGCGAGACTCGTTGCTTCAAGCTCTACGAAACGGAAATCCCTCTATGGTTTCCAAATCCGTCATCATCGCGTGTTTTCATTGGCCATCCATCAAAGTAATGACTATTTATAGAAAGAACAAGGATTCCCCTTGACAACGAGACCTAGATCTTTCGAAATGGCAGTCAGATAGCCAAAAACGATCATGTTGAAGACAGCGAAAAAAAGCACGTTTTTCGAGCGTTATTTCGCTGAAAATCGTTGTTTTTGGCGATAATAAGATGAAGTCAATGTAGCCTCTTACAATAAAATGTATTTACAATGACAATTTTAAATATTTCAGCATAAAATAAAATAAAATAAACGTTGACCGAACGGTTATGAACCGGCTTCTACGAAAGGCAAATCTTGACTCACACGTATGAATGATATTTTTGCTCATAAAAGCCGGATGTAATAGTGTAATACATCGTAAAAATGGCAACTTTTGCAGTGCACCATGAAGAAGAATTCAGCAGCGTAACAGTTAAGTACGACAGAGGATTGTTGTCTGTGAAGACGGTGAACTTCGAACTTATTAGATAGTCACAAAATTTCTCTGTGACCGCCCATTTCAGTGCAAGCAATTCCAATTTCATGGAGCTGTAGTTGGAATCATTGCATTCCGTTGGTCTAAGGCCTCTGCTTGCATAAGCTGTCACCTGCAGCTTTCCATTCTTGTCTTTCTGTGACAGAACAGCACCAAGGCCAGCAAAACTTGCATCTGTCTCCATGATGAACGGTTGCTTGAAGTCAGGGTAACCCAGTATTGGGCTGTTGGTCAGCTTAGACTTGAGCATATCAAAAGCTTCCTGACATTCCGAACTCCACTTCTCAGGAAGTGTCCGATTATCTTTAGGCTTAGCCTTCTTCCGAACACCCTTTTTCTTCTTAGGACCTCCTCCAAGGAGACCATGGAGTGGAGCAGCAATTTGTGCAAAACCCTTAATGAATCGCCTGTAATAGCTCAACAGGCCAAGAAATGATCTCCGCTCCGTTTCTGATGTAGGGGTCTTCCAATCACGGACTGCTGAGATTTTCTCTGGATCAGTTGAAATACCGGCCTCTGAAACAACGTGACCCAGGTAGTGTACCTCTCTTTTGAAGAGATGACATTTCTGGGGCTTCATTTTCAAGTTGAACTGGGCGAGGCGAGAGAACACAAACTCTAAGCGCATTAGCATTTCTTCAAATGTCTTGCCAAATACCAGAATATCGTCCAGATAAACAATCAGTGATTGGAAATTCTGATCACCGAGGCAAGCTTGCATCAGGCGCGAAAATGTTGCAGGAGCATTGCACAAGCCCATAGGCATGCGTGTATACTCATACAATCCGAAAGAACCTGCACGAAATGCTGTTTTGGGGATATCTTCCTCCTCGATGGCACACTGATGAAATCCATGTGCAAGATCGATGGATGAAAAATATTTGGCCCCCTTAAGTGCTTCAAGGGCTTTGTCAACCCTTGGGAGAGGATGTGCATCTTTTACTGTCTTGGCATTGAGCTGGCGAAAATCTCCACATATACGGATCTTACCGTTGGGTTTACGCACAACCACCATAGCAGAAGCATACGGGGAAGTACTGGGGCGAAGAATACCAGACTGAATCTGAGTCTGCAAGTATTCACTAACTTCCTCCCATTGTGCAGGTGGAACACGCCTATAAGGGATGTTGACTGACTTTTTATCCGTCGTGATGATTCGATGTTTGATTTGATCACAGTAGCCTAGATCATCATCTCCTCTGCTGAATAAATGATCATACTTTGTGATCAAGTGTTCCAACCTCTGCTTCTGCTCAAAGGTAAGGTCGGGTCCAATATCTAATGAGGCCATGATGGATTCTCTAAAGCTGGATCTCTCCTCTTCATATTCAGGAGTAAGAGGTTCAGCTGCCATCTCATCAACGCTAATAGAATGTGGGTCTGGTAATATCTCCCCGGAGGATAACCTAGCAACACGTACGTGGCTTCAGGTAAACATCTACCTTGCTAAAGTTAGCAATTTCAACAGGCAGTAGTCCCCCTTTAACCAGTACCCACTTAGGACTGACAGAAACTCCCAAAGGAAGATTGTTATCTTCTTGAATGAGTTCCTCAACTAGAGCATGGTACTTTTCTCGACTCATTTCTCGGCGCCCAGTGGCCGAAACAATGCGTGTCGATCCAGCAGGTATCAAAATTGGCTTATCTCCTGATAATCGGACATAACCAATATAGCCATCAGACTTCCGAGATACCTTCACTGAAGAAACTGTTGCATCTGCATATAATGCCAAAGCTTCATACCAGCCTTCACCGTCTGGTTCCTAAGAAAATTGGGTCCCATCTCGTTCCTGAAGTTGGACCAGATGGCCCGCAAGATGTTACTCCCTGGCAGATTCTCCTTTCTCGCCGCCATAGGCGACGCAGCAACAGGGTCTTTTACAACCAAAATTCCCATACCCTCTAGAGTCCTACCCAATAAGGTTATATTTACGGAGATATATCCACAGTAGGGAATGTCTGATCCGTTGGCGGCTGAAACCGTGATGAAAGAAGAGATATCCACAAGTTCAAATCCCTCCTTACGGAGATACCGATTATAGAAGGACTCGGTTATGGTGGATACCTCTGCTCCTGTATCAAGCAAGCAGTTGACAGGAATGTTTCCTAATTTCATCACAGCTGTAGGACAGTTCCCCACAACCTTTTCCAAAAATGAGCCCACATTAGCGTTTTCGTCGCCCACTGTCTGGCTCATGACAGTGGGCCGGCCTAGTTTCCCTGACCTTTCTTCTCGCTCTTCTCCATCCTTCTTTTAAGCAATTTACAATCACGCTTAAAACGCCCAGATTTACGGCAGTAAAAACAGATCGTCATCTTTCCATGCCGCCGGTGTATTGGTATCCGAGCGTGGACTTGAAGAAGCAGCGAAAGTAGAACCCAGAGGTGCAGAAATTGACCGAACTAAGGTCTCCCATTTCTCTATTTGGGTTTTCGATTGCTCTCGCAATACTTCCTCTTGACGTTTGAAGAAACGTTCCAAGACGTCAACGTCAGAGCGAGTGTCCATACTTGCTTCTCGGACAGAGGCCTGCTTGACTTTCACATTCTCGGCAGATCCCCGCTTCATCCAATGCAGGGCCCAGTCCCGCATTTTGAAGAAGGATTCCGACCGCTCCTCCTGAAACCTATGGAGCTCTTGCCTCAGGGCATGATCCTTCACCCCTTCAGAGAACTGAGCCTTCAAATTACAACACATATAAGGGAAGTGGGAAGAGGTGCCGACATACTGACTGCGTCACATGACTCCACAGAATAGTCTTCTGGTAAATCTCATCTCGATCAGCCTTAAAGCATTCGTCAGCTTTCTCGAGTAGACTATGAAGCCTCAGAAGTTCATGAGAATATTCTAAGATAGACTCATCTGGGCTCTGGCGACGCCTGAAGAATACCTGACGGCGCTGGTGTAAAGTGTCTCCATCGAAAACCTGCCTTAGGATAGAGAACACCTGCTGAACGGTTGTGATATCATAACGACCATCTATCTCAGCTCTGGCGGGACCGGATATACGATCACGAACAAATCGTAAGGACTGTGGTCAGATTGAGGTCTGGATCTCAGATATGATTGAATATCTGCGATCCATTCCTCCAAGCTAGGGGCATTGGGGATATCGAATTTACCTGTGAACTTCGGGATATTTCTGTCCTGTGCAACATATATAATCTTAGGATCAGTCGATGAAGGACGGATCTGGAGTTCTCTCTGAATGTCTAACTCTTTGAGTGAGTGAATGATTTTCTTGTTGGGCACCCTGTAATTCTAGTCTAAGACGCTTTAATTCTTCTTCTAGATCAGTAACTTTTTGCTCAGCCATGTTATTTTATTTTTGGTTCCTCAGTGTTTAAGCATTAAAATCATTGTTTAAATAAACAAATCAGAAGGACGAAATAAAAGTTTTAAAAAAATTAAACGGACACGAAAATAACCTAAAAAAAATAACAGCGATAACAGCGACTAGAATTATGAAACTGATATATAGATGTCACCTGAAAACTAGAAAACATAAATACACTGTACTCCAACAAAAATGTTCTTTTCCTGAAAAGAAGACAACAAGACAGAATTCTCCAAACGTTATTTTACCCAAGTCTCTTATTCACCGATTCAGAAAGTTCAGCAACCAGATCACAATGTTTCAGGCCTTTCCGATAACCCACAGTTCTCAGCATAGCCTTGGGTGCCGCCTTCTCTTCTCAGGCACCATCTGGTCTTGGCAGGGGTTTTCCGGTTTTCCTATTCCTATATGCTACACAAGAAGGGTTTTGCCCATATTGTTAGTCACAATACCTCAATCCCACTTCTGACACCAAAATGTGACGTGCGCAAGTCGTCGCACAACAAATATAACGCAAGTCCGGGATTGAGGGTGTGACTAAACTATTTATTCACATATAACCCATTTTGATGCTTTTCTCATAATATAGAAATATATACAGTATATACAAATATAACCAAAACCATGTAGAAAGCTCTACAATTGTATACTTAGAAAAACCCTCGGAAAAACCCCTACAATGTTTACCACAGGCAGGGTTAGATGCAGGATTTTCGCCAAAGTCCTTGTTTGAAAATAGCTTTGTCGTTATTTGAAAAAACTAATTTTGCAAAATGGCTAATATCACTCATTATGGTGTTGAACATGCCAAAACATTGTCAGTTTGTGTTCTTTGAGTGTTTTATACAAACTACTATGCCTTTTGCCCCTGATATTCACTTTAATCTATGACTTTTCTAAAATAAAGTCATTTGATTTTGTGGAAAAATGGTCATTTGATTTTATAGTTGTGTCCTTTTTAAGGACGCTGTGAGACCCTGTATCTAACTCTGACAGGCTACAAGGCATTCCTTCTCATCATATGGAAACAGGGAGTGCAGGTTTCTGTCCCCCAATGATGGCTGTCAAAAACAATAGAATACACAGGCTGCCTCAACACATGATAAAATGAGTGGATGGAATGTGAACTATGAAAGAGCAGACATCTTCCTCCATTGCTGTCTTGGAATGGTCTCCTCTGCCCATCCTAACCATCGACTGAGTGCCCAAATACCAATGTGCCGCGTGAAATAGTCCAAAGTTCATTTAAGAAATAAATTGGAGTATTGTGCCACCTTGCCTCGAATCATATTTTGGAAGTCACAGAAAGTGAATAAAATCCCAAAACATCTTCAAAGCAAGATGAAAATGGCCTACTAATCAATTCCAACATTGACTTAAAGTTGCTCAAAATGTATCCTTATGCAGTCCCCTTCCATGCCTGGTCCAGATGTTGGATAGTAATAAATCACTGGGTGACTTATAGATACCAGGAGACTGGAGTTCAAAAGTGCAGAGTAATCTCCAGGATACAGTATAGCACCCTGTACACAGCTAATAAATGCTAATACTGGTAACAATATATACATACTAAAGTATGCCTGTCACACACAGTTTCATTGGAAAATCACAGTTATGACATGTAACATCATGTAACGTTATATAAGCTATTAAAGTCGCCTAAGATTTTGAAGTGTTATAATGAATGAATAAAAAGTTATTAATCCAAAACAACCTTTTTTACCTCCATTTTAGAGAGGTAGTTCTCTCTAACCTGTTCACTGACACATGGACTTTGAGATATTATAGAAGATAAAAAAAGTAATTGAAAAATTTTACGATTCTGGGGAGCCAGGTCAACAGTACCTTATAGACTCTGGGAGATATTACGGGGAGTTAATTTGTTTGCTTTCCTTCTGAACTGATGGCTCCCTACCGGGTGGGCATGATCTAACTACATGTATATATGTCTTTTTTTCTTTTAATGTGCATCTAAAATCCCAAAATCCCAAATCTATCATGTTCCTTCAAACTACAGACAATTGGTGATTCAAATGGCTTTATGTTTACACAACATATCGTCAACAAGTTTGAATCAGGTCGAATTCAAACAAAAGTACTGACCCACTCTTCAATTTTCACTGGTAAAGTCATATGACGTAACCAACTCTGGGAACCAATGAACATTCAATTATCTTACTACTGAAGTTCAAAATACTACAGAAATATCACGTGATATGCAGGCGTGCCTCATAAGGACTATAAGGAATTTTACTAACGCGCCACAAAGGCAAATGATTGGCCACCAGATTTAGAAGCACAAGCCCCATTATATGTAATGGTTCGACCCAGAGAGAAAACGAAAAGGTGAAAGCTGCTGCACTTGTGAAGATGGTGAAATGCAATTAGTTTTTGAAACTCGAGTTAATTATGCAAAGTTTTCACTCACTAGATAAACATACAATGGTTATTTTTTAAAGGTCTTTTTACTTTGAAATGCATCACAATTATCTCCCTTTGATCATAGCTGTAATGATCTTTTCCTACGAAGTAGGCTACCATTTGCAAATTGTCCGGTAATGAGTGAGTGAGTGAGTCAATTAGTCCATCCGAATCCTTTCGTCGGCAAAATAAGGAGAACTGATGACATTAGAACCTTGATTTTTGGCATGAACGTGCATTATGGCATTGTTACGAGCAAGTTCTGAGCTGACAATTTGATTTATATATTTTTTTTTTTTATTATTTATTGATGGCTCAGCGAGTGGGCTGTCATGCTCATCGTGAACCCTTGGCTGTATGTTTGGCTGTATGTTTCACTGTGACTTTTGAAGGTTCCCTGATATGGCATATCACGTTGGGCACACCGGTTCTCGTAAAATCACCCAAGATAAGCGATTTTTGAGCCTGGTCAAGACTTGGATGTGTGACCTCGTGCTGTACTGCTGGGCTGATAAGCGCCCAGGGTAATAGGAACTGAGGGCGATAATAGTTGCTACGCTAATGACTCACCAGCGGTGACATATGGGAAAGTTAATAGTACCCACTGTCAATCAGAGACTGCTATATAAATTCTCTCACGGTAGCACATAGGGCCCCCACGTCATCTCTCGTGTACACACTTAAATCATATCAAACTCTACTTCGTAGGTCCTGTGACGTTAGTCACACTGCCATGTTTCTACTGATCCTTTTCATTGAATTGTCTCTCAATTTCATGGGATGTGATTTATGATATACTGACTATGAACTTTATTATAGAAAATGATGAACTTCTGAGCTATTCTCTTTCGATGCTAATTATTGACAGAGCCAGTTATCAAGTGAGCTGTTGAATTTCATAAAATTGCCAGTAACCTCGAAAGATCAATGATACATAGAATACATACATGAACAAAATATCTTTCTGTTTTACTTTTGTATTTATATAGGAAAGACTGTGTTTTGAGGATCTAGGCCTATAATAATTAACCTTTTCATTTGACTTTCTTTTCTTTGGAACATTGGTTATTGGTGTATTGGTGTGAAATATTCTTGGAACTGAAACAGTACATGTGACAACTGAACCATATGTATTTCTTTTTTGTTTTTCCATCCATGGGAATATTTCTACGAAGTAGGTTACCATTTGCAAATTGTCCGGTAATATGGGAGTGAGTCAGTCCATCCGAATCCTTTCGTCGGCAAAATAAGGAGAACCGTTGACATTAGAACCTTGATTTTTGGCATGAATGTGCATTAGGGCACCGTTACCAGCAAGTTCTGAGCTGACCAAATTCTGATGAAAATTTGATTTATAATTATTTTTTATTATTTATTGATGGCTCAGCGAGTGCACCGTCATGCCCATCGGGAACCCTTGGCTGTATGTTTCACTGTGACTTTTGAAGGTTCCCTGATACGGCATATCACGTTGGACACACCGGTTCTAGTAAGATCACCGAAGTTAAGCCATGTTGAGCCCGGTCAAGACTTGGATGGGTGACCTGGTGCTGTAGTGCTGGGCTGATCAGTGTCCAGGGTGATAGGAACTGAGGGTGATAAATCATACTAGTTGGTACGCTAATGACTCGCCAGCGGTGACATCTGGGAAAGTTAATAGTAACACTTAAATCATATCAAACCCTACTTCATAGGTCCTGTGACGTTAGTCACACTGCCATATCTATAACGTAAAAGTCAAACTGACTTGAATGACAACATCCTCGAGTCGCTTGATTAATAATGCAGGTATAAAACTGAAAATGCCAGCAAGAGATATAAGCCTGAGGCCATTTAATTCATACTACAAGTCTGTATTAAAATAGCGAAGCAAATGTCAACATTTGAACATGATCTGGTGAATGCAGACAAATACATACCACCACAGAAAAACTAACTCTGTAGGGAGATCAACTCAACCATGTCATGAGGCCCTAGATGATGGGAACAGCTTACCATGGGAAGTGAGAAAATTATTTGATGTACTTTTTTCTATAAATTCTAAGCCAAAATTAAACTTTCAACTCACACCTCCACTCAAAAATTATACTACCATCATACAAAAAAAAAGAAAAAAAGAAGAGATTTGGAAAGAGTACATTTATACAATGTGTATATTTGCTCCAGTGGTTCGGAAAATGTTTACCTCGGCAACCGCACGCATGTATACATTTGTATTGAAGTTACAGATAAATGTATCAAGTAACAGTTGACTGGATTGCACAATGTACACCTGCACACAGGAGGCCTTAAATCTTGAAAATTGAGCTTTAGTCACATTTATTAATATCATAAGGAGCTTAAAGAGACAGTAGCCATGTCACAGTATCACAGAGAAGGGCAGAGAAACATCAAGTAATTAACTGTATATCAATTAACGGCTCAAGATCAATTTTCTGCTATCCACTCTGGAGCATGTCCACGCCTGTCTGTCAAATGGGACAAGCAAGTTAACATGCTGTCTTTCTGTAAGATAACGGCTTCCTTACACCAGCATTCCTGAACATCCCCGTAACCTCACAATGGCCACCACCTGGGCAGCTAGGGGGACTGTGTTTATACTGGCCTGTATCACCCTCCTTCTCAACTCTACAGGTGAGTACAAGCACCGATGAGATATATATGCACCAATTATGAAGTACCGTACTACATGTGCAAATTAACATCACCAGTGGTGAGTAATATTGGTCTTAGTCAGATACATTCATTCAACCACCCACTCACACTTCACACAATGTAAGTACTCAGTACTCCACTTCAAGACAGAATGAAATTTAATGGGCAAAACCAAAGTGGACCGTTGTTGTTCACTCTAGATTTGATACAGTCTTGAAAACTTGTAATATTCACAACTGACTTGCAAAAGATCTGAAACTTCATTTATGTACTGTATTGCATCAGATTTCAATTTCCTATGAAGTAAGCTCTCATTTGCAAATTGTCCGGTAATGAGTGTGTGAGTCAGTCCATAAGAATCCTTCCGTCGACATTAGAACCTTGATTTTTGGCGTGAACGTGCATTAGGGGACTGTTACCAGCAAGTTCTGAGCTGACCTACTTTTGATGAAAATTTGACCTACTTAGGTGACCTATAACATTATGCTTGGACTCCCAAGTCATCTAAGTGACCTATAACATTACGCTTGGACCCCCAAGTCATCTTCCTCACCCTACTTCGTAGGTCCTGTGACCTACTCATTTTTCAAAATTAATATCTTCAAATAGCTCTTTCAGTAACAAACATGAGGCCAATATAGTGTTCTGTTACATGTAGCAGTTTCATCAGTATTTTAATTTTTCAGGAAAAAGTACGCAAAATAGAGCACATCTACATACCATGGAAAGTTCCAAAGTTAAAAATATTTTCCTGTTTTTATATTTTGAATATACATGTAACTGCTAACTTAACAGCATAAAGGCTTCCTACTGCACATGGCGACACGGAGCATGTTTGAAAGTGTGGATGGGGGGGTTAAATGCTGGACTGGTGTCATCTAAGATAGGACATTGCTGTCCCAAAAAGTGAAGTGAGTGTGGGGGGGGAGAGATCTCTTGAATCAAAATTAATAAACTTTAATAAGTTTTAAAGTTATTTTTCATAGTAATATTTTATAATACAACCATAAGACCACCAATGATATATATATTTGTGAAGCGTCAGCTCTTTATTGCAAAGTCATTTGGGGGATACTGCAATTTATCAACATTGCGATTCAATCTATATGAATAACAAGTCACCAGTTCCGTTGTAACCAGACGCCTACCCGGTCAAGACAAAAAGGCAGAATTGACTATTACCCATTTAGTTTCTTATTTCAAGCCCTGGGAGTGTGTCTGTCTTTGCAGTCTTGTTTGAGAATGTTATAATATTGATTGGACTTCTCATCAGATGCATAGAAAATTTATCACATGGGTGTAATTAAATGTCGGGCACAGTTCACCTATGCTGCTTTGCTGTAAGCTGTATGCCAAATATAGTAATGTTTTATGCAACACAGTTGAACAGCAAGCATACATATATATATATGACAGTTACTCATTTATTTTATTTCCTTGTACAAGTAATTGAATATTAAACAAGAGAAAACAGTCAACTAACAATATAAGTCAAAGGAAAATTTGGATATAGCTATAAATGCAATGCTGGATTCTTTCCAGTCAATAAGTGCCATATTCGTGTACAGTTTACAGGGGTCGAAATAAAACCTGTCTACCTGTTGCTGACAAGTGAAATTTGTGAAAGACAAGTAGAAAAATAATCTACTTGTCCCAGGTGACAAGTAGAAAAAGTATCTCAAGATATATTTTTTTGAATGATCTCCGTGAACTGACAGAAACTGGATTTCTAACATATACTAAACATAACCGAATATTTTTCCTATGAACAACATTTTCTCCACCTTATTGCACCATTCTATTGCCTGATATTTTAGTGTTCAAGTCGAATTCTGAGGACACAAGTAACATGAGGCAGCACCTAAAAGGTGCAACAACCCCTCAGCCAGACAGTTTTAGTCAGTGTATATTGGTACACAATGAATGAAAAATGCATATGTAAAAGCCTGAAAGATTTGGTTGAATGCAGAAGATGCTTTAGCAGTGGCTTCTAAAAGATTACAATATGATAAATTCAGTGTGGGATGTTGGATGCATTGAAGGATTATAATAAATATTTTGACATAGTGTGTGCGAAAAATATGGCGGAAGAACAGAAATATTCTGAACAAAAACAAAAGGCTTCAAACCATTTTGGCTTTGAACCCTAATAATAATCTAAACAATAATAAAAGTCTTTGATAGCAATAACTGTATGAATCCCTGTGTACCTGTTGATTGTCTGTCTCTTTCCATCTGTGATCAAGCAGAGGATGAGGATGGGTGGATGGCAATCCGAACAGCCTTGTGATATGAATAATAATTTTCATGGACATCAAATTGTATATCTGTGAGTTTGAAATTGGTGAAAATC
The DNA here is from genome assembly GCA_036873755.1 of Hanleya hanleyi. NCBI lineage: Eukaryota > Metazoa > Mollusca > Polyplacophora > Lepidopleurida > Hanleyidae > Hanleya > Hanleya hanleyi. Next base: position 81,881 of record JAVTVY010026330.1, on the reverse strand, counting down.
TGGTCAATGGTTGTCCTAAGATCTGTGGTTGGGGTGGGGATTAAGGGAAAGAGCCCATGCTCTTGGAAGAAGTCGTTTATCTTGGTTTCAGCCGAGTCGACAGCAAAGTCATTGTTGAAGTCTCCAAGTATGACAACATTAGTCGCTGAACAGTGGCTCCTTATAGTGATGTAGAAAGTCCGCCCAATCAGAGAAACCAGTTCTGTCATTCATCGTAAGTTTCTTGATGCACTGATGATGTATATCAAATTTTACATCGAGCACTTGAACAGTATCAAGAGATCATTAATGATTTTGCATAAATTAAAGATGGCCGCCTATCCTTCCGGTCATTTAGAGGAACTGATCTTCATTGCGAGTGTCTTGATACATCGATGCTGTATACCAAGTTTCCTATAGAACACTTAAATGGTATCCGAGATATATATCATTAAAGATTTTGCATAAATTATATTTGGCCACCAAGATTACCACCCAATCAGAGAAACCAGTTCTGTCATTCATCATAAGTATCTTGCTGCATCGATGATGTTTACCAAAGTTTATATCGAGCACTTAAACGGTATCAGATATAGAGATCATTAATGATTTTGCATAAATTAAAAATGGTCGGCCATCCTTCCCGCCTCTCAGAAGAATTGATGTGGTTATTCAGTGCAAGTCAAGTCTCTTGATACATCGATGCTGTATACCAAGTTTCGTATAGAACACTTCAATGGTATCAAAGAAATACATCATTAAAGATTCTGCATAAATTAAAGATGGCCGCCAAGGCTTTCACCTAATCAGGAAAACTGGTTCGGCCATTCCTTCAAAGTTTCTTGATGTATCGATAATCTCTACAGTTTCACACTGAACAGCAAAATGGTTTCCGAGATACACAAGATTCATGGTTTCGCATAAATTAAAGATGGCCGCCAAAGTTTCCACCCAATCGGGTCCAGATTCAATAGGGTTCTGGGTAATGAGCATATGGATGTGCACGGCAAGTTTGGTGTGCCTAGGGTAAGTCGTTCTAAAGAAAGCTTGGTAACAAGAAGTTTCGTATAGAACACTTCAATGGTATCAAAGAAATACATCATTAAAGATTCTGCATAAATTAAAGATGGCCACCAAGGCTTTCACCTAATCAGGAAACTGGTTTGGTCATTCCTTCAAAGTTTCTTGATGTATCGATAATCTCTACAAAGTTTCACACTGAACAGCAAAAAGGTTTCCGAGATACACAAGATTCATGGTTTCGCATAAATTAAAGATGGCCGCCAAAGTTTCCACCCAATCGGGTCCAGATTCAATAAGGTTCTGGGTCATGAGCATATGGATGTCAGGCCTTATTTTTTGACGCGAACGCTCGTTCAGGTTACGTGAAGGTTACGCAAATCGTATTTTACGCGAACGGTCACCGTTCACGTGGGGCGAATTTTATCTGCTAGCTTATTTTCATAAGTCGGCAGTGTCTGTCTGCACAAACTGGAAATAAAATAAGTGGCGACAGTTATATTTGCGCGTATACCGTGCACTTTCTCTTTCTCCTATTGTCGACTGGCAGGCTAATTTACACGGCCGTGGTTGTTTGATAAATCATGAATTGCTTATGGCCTGGTTAAATTCTTTGTGTCGGAGTGGTTTCGTTTTCACTGGCCAGACAATTACGCATGCCCAGATGGAAATAGGTCAGCACTGCCATTTACAGCATGTTGACCTCAACACGTGCTGCCAGCACCGGGCGATCTCAATCATGAAGTCTGGTGATCACGGGGGGTGGAAAGACCGTCGCATGCAAATTACAACACCATCATTCTTGGGTTTTGTATTCGAATGAACCGTTACCTTATTCTTATGTCATTGAAATAATGCCACCGTTTTGACGGGTATAAAATATTCATATGATCAAATAAATATGAACTCGTATTCAGCTTTGTTACACCTTTCACCCCTGTTGATTTTGCCAAGTGACTCAAGTGAGTCTATCCCGGCCAGTGTGGTTCATGTCCAAAAACAATGAAAACTGTGGGGGAGATGGATTGTAGTTAAGTTTCTCCGTAAATCAAATAGCATTTCGTTGGTATTTGTTCTCTTATGAACAGTAAGATAATCTTTATTCTTTTCACACTAGTGTAATGTTCTCATGGTTTCGGGAGAATAAATATCTTTTTGTTTGAACAATGGGAAAACAGTTAATTGTGTATGCGTGCTCTTTCACCCCTGGAGTCAAAATCAGAATGGGACAGACATAAGCCTCATGGCAAACTGATGATACGGACTAGAGCGGGTTTACAGATTGGATTTACAGCTGTTCTATTAGAAATTAAGCATAGATTCCGTCGGTTTATAAATGGTATGGCAATTAATCATTAGTGAATACACAATAGTCGTGTGACGGGAAAATATCACGATGTGGCTGTCAAGTGTCGTACTGTCCATGTCAAGCAGTTTGAATTTGCCACAATTACCGGGGCAAGAGAGAGCAGCGGCATTACGTCAGCGTGGTCGGCAGTTATTTTTTTCTCGTATATTGTTCGTGTCCTTGAGCAAATGGTAATATGTATTAAATTTACGTAACCTTTCACGTAACCGATCGGTTACGCAGCGAACTTGGTGCGTAACCGAACGATCGGTTACGTACGCAAAAAATCACGCGAACGGTAAATCGTTCACGCCAGATTTTGAAAAAATAAGGCCTGGATGTGCACGGCAAGTTTGGTGTGCCTAGGGTAAGTCGTTCTAAAAAAAGCTTGGTAACGAGAAAGCTGTGATGGTTTCGCATAAATTAAAGATGGCCGCCAAAGTTTCCAACCAATCGGGTCCAGATTCAATAGGCTTGTGGTTGACCACCCAACAATTCTGTATACCAAATTTGAAGTCTCTAGAAGCAACGGTTCGATCACAAGAATTGTTGACGACCGGACGAACGGACGAACGACCGGACGTACATGCCAACGACAAGACCCCGCAGCCTAATAGGCTGAGGGGTAAAAACTGTGCTCACCTGTCACCTAAGACGAGTATTTTTTTCTGACATTTCGACCCATGGTTTAAATGTGATATTGTTCAATTGGGAACTAGAATAACTATATGGCCCAACACAATTATTCCTGTTAATAATACACATGTATACGTATTATTGCAGATGGAGCACAGTGTGGGGACTCCAATGACACCTCAATCCCAGGTGAGAAATAAAAACAACAAACATATCACCTTCACACCTATATGGTATAAGCATGTGAATACACATATAGGATATGCATACATGCAAGTGTCAGGCTGATCTTCAGTATAGTCAGCCATCATCCAGGAAGAACTCCATAACCGACAGAGCTACATGTATTTCATATTTTTCCTGTGAGGAAAGAAATTTGGGTTTGGAATATAACTGGTACAGTCATTGTGAAGGACACCCTTATTGTATTGTCGGGGACCTGAATCTTGTGAATCAGGGACAGGTGTGATAATATAATTGTATGCCTCATGGGGGCACCTGATTGTAAGTTGAAGGAAGAAAAGCCTATACCCTCCATCTATTTCAACACTGTAATACCGTATTCACACCAAACTCCAGTCAAAAAAATTTTTTATAAACAAAAGCTAGTTTCTCACAAGAGAGAAAGCGATCAACAGTTTTCACAGACGCTGTCAAACATCATAATTATCATCACCTGTATCATACTAAGATTTAGTTTCACTGGAGATGAGGAGTTCAGTTAAGCTCTAGTGTTACAGAGGTTCCTGGGCCAGGTGGTGGGGAGATTACCTTGAGGACATTGGCATGTCCAGCACAGATTGGTTGAGGTTTTTCATATTATTCCAGAGATACAATTCATACACACCATAAATTTAAAGTCGAACTACCAGCTACCATACATCAGCCTCAGCTGAAGAGTTATGTCCCTTGATGTGAAGTAGGACTGTGGAAAACATGTTCGGAATCAAGAGGACTGACATTAGCATTTGGAAATTAGAATGAACAATCTGAGGAGGTTGTGGCAGTCACAAAGTACAAATAATTCACCACACCACGATATGTCCAACTGGGGAGGGGGAGATTTGGTTCAAAGTTTGGATGGTCGAGGAAACCGGAGTACCCGGAGAGAACCACCGCCCGTTGGCAAGTAACTGACACTTTCAAACATGCACCAGCTGGTCTCGAACCCGTGCCCGTTCAGTGCTGTGAGGCTAGCGATCACCAGCGAAGTGCCTTAAACCCCTCGGCCAACGAGGGCCTCTACATGCATGTCCAACTGATATATATTTAGCAGTATTTATTGGCCTGCCGCCTCCTACCTGCACACAGACAAATTTACTTGCACAATGATGAGCCCTAAGCCTTTTTCCAGGTCACCCACCTTGCCATGTACTGTTTGACATGTTTCTGGTACCAGTACCTCAATCATCCTAGTTTTTGTGCATCACTCACACAACCAGAGCTGATTCATGACACCCAGTCTTTTTGCGAGTGAGCTATATATATTTTCAGTCTTATTCCTTTTCAAACTCGGGTGCCCTAGTTAGTTGCCTCTTAAGACAAGCAGTCCGAGGAGGTAAGGCCTATTCTTACCCCACTGGGCCCAGTCTTTTTGCGATTTTTCTACATTTTCTTTACACCATGCAGCTACAGCCGTCATGATAGCTTGTAGGCCAATCAACTCATCCAGAGATTTTGCATGTCGTGTACCAATAAGTCAATTTTGATTGCCTGGCCCAGAAGCTTTCGTTTTTGTATCCCATGCAAACTTCTTTCAACATGCATTCTTATAGCAAGAAGAACTACAATGTGTACCCGCTAGAAAGCAAACTAAGAGCACAATCTCTGCTGACAAAGCAGAATTCATTCTTCAATCAAAACTGACCAAGGGGGTGAAAAAATCAAACGGTTTATTCTTTGCCATCATAATTCACATTTCTGCAGGAACTGTACTTGATTCACAGATTGTCAAACAACAGTGTCAGACCTTGACGTTTGATCTATTGACATAAAAATGAATAACGTTCCTCTTTAACTCATGGTAAGGAAAAGCCAATTTTGGTACCAATCCATGGCCTGGTACTGAAGATATTACATGGACAAGCAAAAGTAGTTAACGAAAGGACAGAAGGACAGAAATGATGACTGTAATATATGATTTTATCTATTGACGGGCATATAAAAAGTGATAATTTATTTCAGTTGTAACTAAATTCTGTTTTAATTTCCTGGGTTTTTTTATTTTGTTGAATCATTGTACCGTCTAAGAATTTCATCACCAGCAATATTTGCCAAACAAGTTATTCAGAAAACTTCTTTTTTTTCTATCAAACTGAGATTGTTAAATTAACGAAATATCTGAAAGTATGGTCTTGAAATGAAGTTTATGATCTGATGCATATTTTTGAATTGTAGATTGATAATTGGTCGCAATCTTTCTAAGGAAATTCACCAGGAAATCAGCAAAACTTGCACAATTGAAGTGGTTTTGAATAACATTAATTCATACAAACTCCTATCACAAAGTGCCAAACTGGCTAAGTGCAAATGTCAGTCTTGGGCAGTTAACATCATTGCTCTATCATCATTCAGGTATATTCAAATCTGATTATGACCATTTGAATATATTTCAGTGGGCAAGGTGTGCTACAATGATATGGTACAGCTGTCTGCCAGTACAGCATACATGAGCCTCGTGTCGAACAGCCCCAATGATGAATGTACATGCGACATCATGACGACTGACACCAGCGCCTTTGTCAAAACTGAGATAGTCTCTCCTGTAGGGAACAGTTCCTGTGTGGCAACCATCACCATAGCCCATGGTAACCCGGGTGAAACCCAACGCCTTGACTGCAGTAGGAACACCACAATGGTAAAAAATCAGCCACGCAGTCTACAGTTTAAGAAGAAAGATTCCGACCTCTGCATCAAACTCACAATCGAGGGTACGTTGGAATGCAAATTAGGGAATGGAACAAACACTTCCACATCAAATCTGGAGACAAGATGAATACTGTCTGCGTCACATCCCATACCAAGAAAAGACAAACACTGTCATATGAAATCCCGAGACAAACACTGTCACATTCCATGCCGAGACAAGATAACACTATCAATGTCACATCACATCCCATCCCAAGAGAAGAAAAACACTGTCATATATCCCATCCCAAGACACGATAAACACTGTCCCATCCATCTCTAGATGAGACAGACACTGTCACATCCTTTCATCAGACAAGACAAATAACTGTTACATCCAATCCTGAGGAACTACAAAAAAACTGTCAAATCCCATCCGGAGACAAGAAACACTTTCGCATCCCATCCCACGACAAAACAAGACAAGACAAGTAATTGTCAAATTCTATCCTAAGAAAATACAAGAAACTCTCACATCCCATCCTGAGTCAAGATACATACTGTCACATCCCATCTCAAAACAAGACAAGTAACTGCCATTCCCATCCTGAGATAAGACAGGACAAGGAACTTATACATCCTATCCTGGGACAAGACAAGAAACTATTACATGCCATGCCATCCCATCCCAAGACTAGACAAGTAACGGTCACATCCCATCCTGACAAAATACAAGAAACTGTCACATTCCATCCTGAGACAAGATACACGCTGTCATATCCCATCTTAAAACAAGAAATATGACTGTCGCTCCCATCCTGAGACAAGACAAGAAACTTTCACATGTCATCCCATCCCAAAACATGACAACTGTCACTCCCATCATGAGATAAGAAAACTGTCACTCCAATCCTGAGGTAAGTATGTCACATCCTATCATGAGAAAATACAACAAACTGTCACATCCAAAACTGAGACAAGATACATGCTGTCACATCCCATCTCAAAACAACTGTCACATCCCATCCTGAGACATGACAAGAAACTGTTATATCCCATCTCACCCAAAGACAAGGCAAGTAACTGTCACATGCCACCCCGAGACAAGACAAGAAACTGTTATTTTCCATCTCATTCCAAGACAAGTGTCACATCCACTCCTGGGACAAGACCAGAAACTGTTGCATCCCATACCATCTCAAGACAAGGTAACTTACTGTCACATCCAATCTTGAGAAAATAAAGAAACTGTCACATCCCGTCCTGAGACAAGTAACTGTCACATCCCATCTTAAAACCAGATAAGTAACTTTCACATCTCATCCTAAGACAAGACAAGAAATAGTTACATGCCATCCCATCCCAAGACAAGTTACTGTCACTCCCATCCTAAGACAAGACAAGAAACTGTTTCCTGCCATCCCATCCTAAGTCAAGACAAGTAACTCTCACATCCCATCCTGAGAAACTATAAGAAACATCCCATTCCGAGATAAGATACATGCTGTCACATCCCATCTCACAACAACACAACTGTCACATCCCATCTTGAGACAAGGCAAGAAACAAACCAAGTAAGTCACCTCCCAACCTCAGACAAGAAAAGAAACTTATTTCCCATCTCATCCCAAGACAAGTAACTGTCACATCCCATCTGGGGACAAGACAAGAAACTGTTGCATCCCATATCATCCCAAGACAAGGTAAGTTACTGTCACATCCAATCCCGAGTAGATACAAGAAACTGTCATCCCATCCCAAGACAAGATTAACACTGCCATAATCCCATCCAAAGACAAAATAAGTAACTGTCACATCCCATCCTGGGACAAGAGAAGACCAGAAACTGCTACATGCCATCCCATCCCAAGACAAGACAAGTTACTGCAAGACAAGATAAACACTGCCATAATCCCATCCCAAGACAACTGTCACATCTGTGATATAATATGTTTTAGACTCCTATGTGGGTTAGTCGATTATAGAAATAGACAAACTTCTGAGCTATACTCCATGTAAACATATCCAATGCACAAGCAAGTCTCTGGCATGAGAGTCAAAAGCTTGTGCATTGAATATGTTTATGTGGGGTATAAAGCTCAAAAGTTAGCCTATTTCTATGAGATAAACACTGTAAACCCATTCCAAGACTACTAACTGTCACATCCCGTCATAAGACAAGACAAGAAGTTGTTACATCCCATACCAAGACTAGACAAGTAACTGGCAATTCCCATCCTGAGAAAATACAAGAAACTGTCATATCCCATCCTGAGACGAGGCACTGTCACATCCAATTCTGCGGCAAGACACATTGTCACATCAAACCCCCAGACAAATTTATTGAACATTTTCAATTCAAATGACATGGTATTCTCTCTTACTGTTTGCAATAAAACTTTTAAACCTAACTAAAATCACACCTTGTCAAAGACTTAAATTTGTTTAAATGAAGAAGCTACACTACAGTAAAAAATTCTCACCATCAGGTTCTGGGAACATGACCATAATGTGTAATGGAAAACCAACCATGACAACAAATGGAAATACAGTGACGGAACCAAACACAGAGGCACCAGCAACAAACAAATCTGTCACTGACATGTCTCCAAATACTACAGAACCACTGGCAGTTGCAGTTGACTATGGACCAAAAGGTAGGTTTTACACCATCAAATTAAACCGAAATCACCATAAGAGCTTTGTCTGACATATGGGATATTTTTGTGCTAGGTACGCCAGGCTTTGACAGAATGCATGAAGCATATACCTCATTTATTAGCCATCTCGTGTATCAACAGTCTGTTCCTTTCCCGTCTCATATTTGAGAGAGCTATTTTCTTCTTGTTTCTCTAGAGTTGTGTTCCTTAATGCGATTTTTTTTTCCAGTTATACTCCTTGATGCTAGTTTTTAGAGTTATGTCCCCTTGATGCCACTTAATATGGTCTTCTTTATTTTTAACATTAAATACAACTAGAGCATAGTCTGAGGGATGCACACATTGGATCAAAATGATCAGTAAGGCTGCTTACAAGATACCCCCCGTAAAGGCATAGATACATGGGGGTGGTTAACGTTTCACAAGTAAGTTGAATGGGATTGTGGCCGTGGAAATGATCAGTAAGCATGCTTACAAGATACCCCCCGGATGCACATTTGATAGAAATTGACGAGTATTTGTAGTGGAATATAAGTATACATGTTATAGTAGTTTACGGGTAAGTCCATTTAGAATGCGTTGGGTGGCGGCACGGTATGTAACTAGTTGACAATGAGACCTCGCTCGGTTGGAATGTGATTAACGGATTGTCTATGCATGTGTCGTGATGATACTCAGATGAGTTTAATGGATTGTTCTGAAAATTGATGTTAATAATGATTGTTGGGAATGGGGTTATGCAGGCATATAGTGTTTTACCTAACTGTTGTTACCACTAGAACCGTGTAGACTTGAAATGGGCCGTTGCAACAGATAGGCGAATTACTGTCATCTGGATAACCAAATTGAAGAGGAAAAGGAAGTGAATGGGAAGTGAAATATTAAACTTACTACCTGTAGACGCATATGCGACATCCCGAGCTAGGTCTCATGGTATGGCAGCTACATACAAAATTTGAGAAGAATCTAATCAGCCATTGTCAAGTTATGCTCCAGAAATGGAATGTTACGGACCAACTGAGAAAATTCTGCCCATAGGTGGCGCCACCTGTAGACGCACATGCGCCAAACGCAATCCCAAGCAAGGTCTCATGGTAAGGTAGCTACATACCAAATCTGAGAGGAATCCAATTAGCTGTTGTCAAGTTATGCTCCGGAAACGAAATGTTACGGACCGACAAGAAAAACTTTTGACCCTAGGTGGCGCCACCTGTAGACGCACATGCGCCAAACGCAATCCCAAGCGAGGTCTCATGGTATGGCAGCTGCATACCAAATTTGGGAGGAATCCAAGTAGCGGTTGTCAAGTTATGCTCCGGAAACAAAATGTTACGGACCGACATGAGAAACTTTTGACCCTAGGTGGCGCCCCCTGTATATGCACATGCGCCAAACGCAATCCCAAGTGAGGTCTCATGGTAAGGTAGCTACAAACCAAATTTGAGAGGAATCCAAGTAGCGGTTGTCAAGTTATGCTCCGGAAACGAAATGTTACGGACTGACATGAGAAACTGTTGACCCTAGGTGGCACCACCTGTAGACGCACATGCGCCAAACGCAATCCCAAGTGAGGTCTCATGGTATGGCAGCTGCATACCAAATCTGAGAGGAATCCAAGTAGCGGTTGTCAAGTTATGCTCCGGAAACGAAATGTTACGGACTGACATAAGAAACTTTTGACCCCAGGTGGCGCCACCTGTAGACGCACATGCGCCAAACGCAATCCCAAGCGAGATCTCATGGTATGGTAGCTGCATACCAAATTTGAGAGGAATCCGAGTAGCGGTTGTCAAGTTATGCTCCGGAAACGAAATGTTACGGACGGACGGACGAATGGACGGACGGACAGACGCCCCGACGGACGGACGGACAGACGGACGGACGGACGGACAAGCTGAAACCAGTATACCCCCCCTACACTACGTGTACGGGGGGTATAAATAAAGAAAATGAAGCCTAATAATACTAATAACAGCCTTTAATACATTTCCTTTGATATCAGTCTTGTTATCATTTCAGTTGTTCCAGAGGCAGTTATCTTGGGTATATTTTTAACCATCTTGACAATACTTGCTCTCATCCTGTTCTTCTGGTGGTAAGTAATCACTCACAGTGTGTGCAATAACTACATGTATACACAAATGCATGTTCAGTCCTTAATAGAACAACACAGAATCACCAGTATTCCATAAATGGCAAATCCAAGTGAGATTGGTCACAAATCGACACCCTTTCAAGCATTCAAATGGTAGTTTCTTTATGGATAGTTCATCTATTTTTCTAAAACAAAGTGTTCAAATACAGTTCTGTTCTGTTTGAGCCAGTTGAGGAACTTCAGAAACAGACAGTTACTCTCCCATCTATCAAGGGATAACCTTCCACTTCCAAACTGCTTGATTGGTCAATTCAAATTTAAAAAAAAAAAGTTTCATTGGCTCGTGGAAAAAATTGAAAGAACATCTGAGCAATCAGAGTTCTGTAAAGGCCTGTTGACTTGTTATGAAACTGAAACTGTATGGTTTTACCACCAACAAATTCTGTTTATCCATTTTGTAGGAGGGATAGGCAAAGGGGAGCTCGGAGGAGAGCCGGCTCGAATTACCCAGCAGTGGAAGTACAGGGAGTGGGTGACCTCAGGTAGTGAAAAATGGTAAATCTCAGGCGCACAAAATCATCAGGAGACAGATCTCAACAGACGATTTCAGGAACTTCCGTGCATTCTAGAAATCATTCAACTGGTTACATGACAGTCGATTGTCGATTCGAATTTTGAAGAATTTTATGAATGCCATTTGGTTTATAATGGCGGAAATGAAAATATACAGTGAATCACACATACAACTTCTGAAGAGGTCCATCTCTTCAAATTCAATGCCGAACAGCATTTCTGGAAATGGACAACTGAATGGATAAAATTATTGAACTCAGGACGTGGGAGTACGCTTAGTTACCATACAAGATGATACAGTGATCAAGTGTTTGTGAACTGCAGTAGGCAAGCAGATACTCAAATGCAAGTTGAGATCTATACATCTAGCCTGGATCAATACTTTGTGAATATCAGAGTCATCATCAAGGTCTGCACAAAGATGATTGCTGGGGACTGTTAGTATGGAATATCAAATGCAGGCCTGCAAGTGGCTCATGGTGAAAATATAGCAGGAAATTTGACAAAATATAGGAGAAATATAGGAATATTCTTAATAAAATATAGGAAATAAAGGAGTGTAAGGCAGGTTACTACAACACTGTATGTTCCAAACTTTTGTAGATTTTTGTGGTGTTTAATCAAATTATTACCACTGAATGCGGTAATAGTGGTGGTGATTGAGCAGACACATCCTGCTGCTTGGTTCAACGAAGAGAGATTTAATTATTTTTTTTTAATTCTAAAACTTATTTCCTCATGCCAATTTGACTCATTTCTAAATTCAGAACAATTGTGAATGTTTTCAAGAGAAAAAATCAAAATATAGGAAATATAGGAGGTTTTGAGGAAAATATAGGAATGACTCAAAAAAATAAGAAAATATAGAAGGCACTTGCAGACCTGCAAATGTAAATAATCTACTCATTCAATTATTGTCACAAATAGACATGCAGTATTCAAAATTGATCAGAGATCATCAGGAGGAATTGATGACATATTTGATTGATATTTTGAATAACTATGAATTATCATTTATGTGATATCCGGGTACTATCACAGACATTTTCCTTCGAGAAAATAATGCGGAATTTGGTAACCAAATAGACGCAATCTAAATTGTGACATCTGGTTCAACATATCAATCATACAATTATGATATTTGAATTTCCAGTACTGCCGGAACAACCGACCAACAATGCTGAAGTACAGTAGTGATATTTATTTAGTAATCAAAGAATGTGTACATGTATCATAATTATGGCTGATATATAAACATCTGATCTTGAGTTAGGTCAGGAAGAAATTGTTGTCTGCTACTGCAGAAAGCATAATATGCAAACACATGTGTATATAAAATATCTCACCACAAATATTTTACACCAAACTGCTCAAATCATGCATGTTACAAATGTGCTGTGACATATATGTATTTAGATAACTGAGGTGGTGTTCAGATTATTTCAACATATGAACATTCAGCATTACCAGTCATGTGATTTCAATTTGACAGGGACAACACAGAATTCCTAGGATCATCCTGGAATTCCGTGTGTTTCCTGGCATAGAGCAAGGAACAAACTATTGGCTGTCACAAAATGATTCACAGCACTTCTAAGAATAAAACTTAGTATACAGTTCACAGTCCTGTGAACATTCTTTCAGAAAATCACAGAAATGAGATGAAAAATAGACATACAAATCTAAATATCAAATTGTATACACAAAATATGCCAAGAATGGGAAGAGCAATTGTACGTCTGACTAAATTGCATTTGAAATTTGAGATCATTTGCTTCCAAATGATTATGTCGGTCTATTGCACCTTGAAGAAAGTGAACCTGAAATTAAATTTCATACCATTTCTGGTAATTGCAGGCTGTTTCCAAGCTGTTCCCAGGAATCCTAAGCTATTCTGTGGAAATTATCGAAACACTTTCCTTGCTTCACATGCATCCCGCAACGAATTCCAAGCAAAACATGGAATGAACCACAGAGAGACATAGGATAGTCACAATAACTCCATATGCTCTTCTTTGGAAATCATTTCCTGGGAAAAAAGCTTTTCCATGCTCTCTCAAGAACTAGGTCGAGCTGAACATTGAAACACAAAGAAAATAACAATTCACAAAAATACTGAACATGCAGATAATAAATATACAATCCAATTTTATCTTACCTTATATTTAGAATTCCTCCTTTTAGTTTATCAGGATCATCATTATAGTTCACCATCCGAAATAAGTTCATGTTGTACATATACAAGTTCATCATCATAAGTTCATTGATTTTGGTTCACTTCATCTCATTAATAGCACTAGTTGGTCCAGAATATTCAATCTGTTGATAGAAAACAAAAATCTGAACATTTTTGAAGCATTTTTATCAAGATTGTATTCACTAAACATTATTATACACGTAGCAATCATTACTCAGAAATTGAAAGTTATCGATTTTTCAGGCAGTTTTTATATTTTTTGTCACTCACGGAGTTCCTTTCCATGTATATCTTGAAGCAGTACATGTAGAGGACATTCATTTCAGCACGTTGAATGTTTTTTTGAAGTTCAGAATTTTTTCATCATATTAAGATAAAATGATCCATGAAAAACATATGGGGGGAACGATTCGCCAGTACCCCTCGTCATACCTTTCGCGAGAAAATGTCAGAATTGAACCTTTCGCGAAAGGAATACGCGAACGATGTTTGAGGAAATACATGTCGTAAAATGTTTATATTCTTGTCTGTCAACTATTTATTTTTCATTTGCTGGTGTGTTTTGTTTTTAATGGCATTAATTAGGTCCATATACCTAATTTTGCAAATGAATTGCAACTATAAAATCACGACGACGTAGGCCTACCGGTTTTCCTCGTCAGTCCATGATGATCATGATGCAAGACGTGATTCACGCAAAATCGAGATCGTAAAATCGGGAGCTATATCACCGTATTCATCTAGTCAAAAAGTCGCATCATCTGCCCCTTATTTGAGTTCATTGTGCTGTATGGCTTGTTTTTGTAACTGAAATCTTTCACATCCAAATGAACTTCGCAGTGCATGAAGCCCGAACAAAAACATGGCATCAGCCAGCCGTTCATAAGAGGCGTGTCCAGTTGCTACGAAGAGGGGAAACAACTCTGAGCAGACATTTAAAAAAATTGTATTGCCTTCATAGGCGGAACAGGGGTTATTCTTGACGAAAGAATCAATCTACTCAGTTTCCAAATTCAATAAAACTAACTCAGTTTTTTCAGCATGCCCGAATGTCTCCAAAAAGTCAAATTTTTTAACTTTTCATCACATGAATTATAAAAACTCATTTTTTTAAAAAGTTTTCATCACAGAATAAAAACTCATTATTTTAAAGTTTTCATCTTTAACGGAATGCATTTATATTGCAGTGGCAGAGAGCGGCATTTTGTTTCAAGATAATTATTCAAATCAACGAGATATGATATAATTCTAGAGGAGAATTGGTGTGATTAATAAAAAGCGGTTTAGGCATTTTTTTCTTCTTTTTTTTTCCTAAGACTTGAATTTGAAATTCCCCCGACACAATTTGAAATGAAAGTGTTAAATTTTCCTTGAATTGCATTTTATTGCAGAAAATGTATCCTACGAGAATGAAATTTGCAATTTCCGAAAACGTTGTGCATGCAAGGAAACCAAATGGCCGTAAATTCAAGACGGCCATAATAAATACCAAGCTGAACCGTAGACCAGTCAGTGCTCTAGACAACCCGATCATGATTGATTGCAGCTCTCGTCTTGCACACGTGAAACTTCTTTATTTATACAATTTGTACGTTTGGTTTTGATGTATTTTCAATCCTTGGTATAGCTGGACATTTCACCTTTTATTTCGTGTTGAAACGAAACGGTACGGGATGTAGCCAAAAAATGATGACGGCGACTGCCGGCATACGTCTCTGCTGCGCAGTTCTGTCGGGCGTTGTAGCTGTCCCCCCTCGTGGTCGTTTGGAAACTTCCACCCGGTCGTATTAATCACAAACCCATACTTTCTAGCATAAAGAAATGCATTGGATGGTTCCCGACGAATCGAATTGGAAGCGTTCACTAAAACTAGGAAAGTAAGGCACAAAACTTTTAGCTATGCCGTATTCGATATGCACATGGCCTTTTCAACAACAACAACAATGACGACAATGTGAGTGGAGATTTTCTTTTGTTTCGTAGACTGTATTTTCTGCCTATTTCGTTCCTGAAACTCAATTTTGTTGCAGGAAATTCTTGCTGGGTGAAATCAAGAATAGTGCATGGTCCTAAAACATTTGCAATTGTAACCCGCATAAGAAGAACCAACACTCCCGCATTTGTTGCCATCTTGTCTTGTCAAATGTGGATCGCTTTACGTCAGTTACGATTGTGACCTATCTTTCGCGAAAGGTATTTACCTTTCGCGAAAGCTATGAAATAAATATGAAATCATCGTAAGTTATTATCAACCTTTCGCACATGCTTTCGCGAACGTTTCGCGAATGTTTCGCGAAAGATGAACCCAACGTTTCGCGAGCAGTGACCAGTTTAATTCTTGGGCGTACTGTATATCAACACTGAATACATGTACATACATACATACATATTTGCATTTTTACTTGCATGATTCTTATTATATCAAACTTGCCGAGGTTAAATTTTTCCAATTTTGCTATACAATAATAAACACATACATGTATAGTTCTTGTTGAATATGTACTAAAAACAAGAGGACATGATGCTTTCTCAGAAAATATTAGCCATTTTAAAGATAAACTGGACCTTTCCAGTGCCATTTCCAGGAGGGGGTGGGGGAAGAGAATATTATTGGAGATTCATTTATTAGCCATTTACAAGTTTTCTTCTTGTTGTAAGTGACTAAGAGTGGATTTTGGGGGATTTCAGAGGCATAATTTTCACCCTCGGGAGCACTTTGCACCCTTCATTCAACTGTCGAATCTGAAATGCCAACTTTTTTGGACAGTCCTGTCTGTTACACTATCGGTCCACCAGTGAATGAATGAATGAATGGTTCTGTTGTGATTTTGTCAATTTTCATCCTGTTTTGTGATGTGTGAGTACTTTTGGTAGGAAATTCAGCTTGTTTTGAAAAATTCAACTAATCACCATGTTGTAATCACCTAATAAAAGCAGGGACATTCATGAACATCCTCTACTCCCATAAAGTGTCTCTTTTAAGATCAGTGTATCACTCAAACTCCTGGCTGGCCTAGACAAATTGGGGATTGGGTCACCCCTTTTAGAGATTCACGCTGGAATGACAATGTTAAAGTACATGATGTATCTAGGCACAAAGGCTTGAAACACAAAATTATTTTTGTAACCTTCACGTGATCTTAACATCTTAACTACATGTAAAGGTTACACAATATTAGCCGTCTTTATGAATGTACAGCGATTTTTCACAATTGTTTAATACAGAAAATTGTATTCAGAATTGCATACATGAATTGATCGGTAATATGGATATCTTGAGATCCGACTCTTTGGCTGACAGCATTGTCCATGTGATATCATGCCTCTGAAATCGGCTTTGAGAATATTTTAGGAAAATATTGTCCCGATGTGAAATATGCAAACAAATAAAAGGACTATCAATTGTAAAGGTTTGTAAATAAAGTAATTCAAAAATGACTCGTCTAACCTCTGATGATGAGAAAACAATCTCACAATTATGTCCGACTGTAATGCTGTGTTTGACTGTACTGCTGTTATTACAGAGGCCAGTACCATATTGTCTGAAATAGAAGAAGAACATACGGTTGGTTGCTAAGAGGGTTTTTTTTTTTGCATCAAATGACTCCCCCTGGTGATGGCCTTGATCTGTAAGTTGTACCTGATCAAGAATTAAGGACAAAGCTACATTATATAGGTTCAAGCCAATTTCAATTGATCAATCTTCATGTTATTTCGGCTTGAAAAGTAATTATCCACCACTGGCACCATCCTTGCACACCCAATATGGAATTGCAGCAGATTTCCAGCATGGTCCCAGCATGAATTACCAGTATGGGTACAGCACATGCCAGAACCATGCTGCAGAATATCCAATACAGTTTAACCTGCCAGCATGTTTCAATTATTTAAATTCTGCTGCAATATCATGATGGAGGAATAGTGATTGAGTGAATATGATTTAATGTCGCTTTCAACATTGTTTCAGTTATATCACGACAAATGGGTCCTATTCCTTCTCACACCCAGGAACCCCTGGATGCCCCAGTCAGTTGCCTCTTATGACAAGCCATCTGAGGAGCTGATTCTGTATTCATGTAGGAGACTGTTAATGCACCCACCTTCGAGTTGTTCAGGCTTTCCCCACCAATGGTATTTGAAACATCAGAACATGAATAATAAGAATGCCTTCAGCTCTTGTTTGTGTACACATGTATTTCCAGTTATCTTACTTTCAGGAAATCCTGTTCCGATTTCAGGATTGGTTAAAGGTCAACCCAAACGGAATTTTTTTTGGTCTAAAAATCCTTAAAAATCATAGTTCATACTTCACTTTGTATGAAAAAAATATTGAAAAAATTCTAATCTGATCAGAAACACACGTAATATGGGAGCAAAGTGGGCTTTTCCACACTTTCACAGCTGGGTTGATGACGTCACGCAGGGAAGTTGCCTGAGAAAAAACAGCGGATAACATGGAAAGCGAGTGCAGTCAGAGCTCCGGTTCAGATGTCGATTCGAGCGATATCAGCTGCTTAGATGGAAATATTTTTCGCCAAGAAGATGAAATAGACATAGAGGAGGATGATGACGGGCAAATTAACAGTTGTTTGCAGACCAACGGCGGAATTCAGCCCTATCAATTTGAGCCGTACGGCTCCGATTCTGACAGTGACAACCACTCTGACAACGTGGAACTCGACGACGACAGGATTCGGAGAGGTCGTTTGTTGAATACAGATTGGTATGCAACTTGACTGGAAACCTTATTATCGTCATCTATAAGACCAAATGTCCATATATTTCAAACTGTATTGAATGTAGAACGATTCTGTGATGTAACGAACGAGCACATCTGTGTTGTTATTGTTGTTACTGACCGAGGCAGCCTTTTCGAAGGGATAAACTCCGGGATTCGGCAGTATGGACAGTAAACTGTTGATAACTCTACTGATATACGTCCGACTTGAATTTTGTTTGTTTTCCCATAATCCCCATGAAATACCAATTTCAGAATTATATAGTTTGATAAAAAAACTTTGGACATTCATGGCGAAAAGTAAGCCGTGGTGAGTGGATCGGCATTCACATTTGCTCAATTTTCGACAAATTACCTCAATTAAATTGAAATCGAATGATATTCCCACAATCTCAAATGTCAAGGGATTATGAAAGTATAATTATCACTTCTGTATCTACAGTCATTCACTCCAATTGGTGTTTTTTATTTATTTACTTATCAAACGTATATATATTTATGAAAGATCATTTTATTATTATTATTAAATAGTATATAATTTAGATAATTTATTTGCGTGAAGTTTGTGCCAACATTTGGCTAAAAACGCATACATAGAATGAATAAAATTGAACATACAAATACAGACATTAAGACACATTGGAACAAATGGTTAAACGTGTATATATGAAATAGAGACTCATCCAGTCTAACCTGTAGGTGCTCAAGCAACAAATGCCACGCGAGAGCGAGCAGGGCATGTACAGCCGTCCCCCTGCCCGAGGCCTCGCTTGCAGGCTAGGTTCGTTCAGCCGATGTCCATGATAGATTCTCCTTGTCCGATTTCTTTGCCGTCACATTCTGATTGTTCTTACGTTTGATAGTTGGAATAGCTGTTCTCTTTAGTTTTGGTTTGTACCCGAATTCAACTGCTACGCTGTAGATGTCCTCGAATGATGTCTTTCTGTCAAAATGTGCCGAGCAAATTATACGAGTACTGGCTCGGGCCCTCTTTCCACACTCTCGTGTTGCGTACAAATTTCGTCCAATTTGCAGCGATTTTCTCGTCTTTGGGCCAGAAATGAATACTAACACCGTCATCTGTAGTAAAACTGCAACCTCCCACTACACAACGTCGCGGCATATTTAAACAAGCGTTCTGAGAACCCCAACATCTCGCCTTGCGGGGTCATCCGCCAAAGGTGCAGCAGTATTGAAAGCATACATGTAGAGCAAACAATAAGGTCTGGAATAAGTGATGCGGTACAGACAATAATGTCTGGAATAGATTATCTGGTACAGACAATAACATCAGTCCCATGTGGGATTACTGGCAAAAGTTAATCCCATGTAGGATGGATAGGTCAGTGCAGTCGGATTACTGGTACATAGGGCATTCCAGTGTGAGATTACTGCTGGGTGGACCAGTCCCATGTTATTACTGATGGATAGTCCTCTGTGGGATTACTGCTGGATAGTCCAGTCCCAAGTGGGATTACTACCATCACCATCATGGTATGGATGGTAGTGATGGTATGGATGGTAGTGATGGTATGGATGGTAGTGATGGTAGTGATGGTATGGATGGTATGGATGGTAGTGATGGTATGGATGGTAGGAATGGTAGTGATGGTATGGATGGTAGTGATGGTATAGATGGTAGTGATGGCATGGATGGTAGTGATGGCAGGAATGGTAGTGATGGTATGGATGGTAGTGATTGTATGGATGGTAGTGATGGTATGGATGGTAAGAATGGTAGTTATGGTATGGATGGTAGTGATGGCATGGATGGTAGTGATGGTATGGATGGTAGTGATGGTATGGATGGTAGTGATGGTAGGAATGGTATGGATGATACGAATGGTAGTGATGGTATGGATGGTAGTGATGGTATGGATGGTAGTGATGGTATGGATGGTAGTGAAGGTAGGGGAATGGTATGGATGGTAGTGATGGTATGGATGGTAGCAAGATGGTATGGATGGTTTTGATGGCAGTGATGGTAGTGATGGTATGGATGGTAGTGATGGTATGGATGGTACTGATGGTAGTGATGGTATGGATGGTAGTGATGGTATGGATGGTAGTGATGGTAGGAATGGTAGTGATGGCATGGATGGTATTGATGGTATGGATGGTAGTGATGGTATGGATGGTAGTGATGGTATGGATGATAGGAATGGTAGTGATGGTATGGATGGTAGTGATGGTATGGATGGTAGTGAAGGTAGGAATGGTATGGATGGTAGTGATGGTATGGATGGTAGTGATGGTATGGATGGTAGTGAAGGTATGGATGGTAGTGATGGTATGGATGGTAGTGATGGTATGGGTGGTAGTGATGGTAGGAATGGTAGTGATGGTATGGATGGTAGTGATGGTATGGATGGTAGTGAAGGTAGGAATGGCATGGATGGTAGTGATGGTAGTGATGGTAGGAATGGTAGTGATGGTATGGATGTGATGGTATGGATGGTAGTGATGGTATGGATGGTAGTGATGGTAGGAATGGTAGTTATGGTATGGATGGTAGTGATGGTATGGATGGTAGTGATGGTAGGAATGGTATGGATGATAGGAATGGTAGTGATGGTATGGATGGTAGTGATGGTATGGATGGCAGTGAAGGTAGGAATGGTATGGATGGTAGTGATGGTATGGATGGTAGTGATGGTAGGAATGGTATGGATGGTATGGATGTGATGGTATGGATGGTAGTGAAGGCATGGATGGTAGTGATGGTATGGATGGTAGTGATGGTAGGAATGGTAGTTATGGTATGGATGGTAGTGATGGTATGGATGGTAGTGATGGTATGGATGGTAGGATGGCATAGATGGTAGTGATGGTATGGATGGTAGTGATGGTATGGATGGTAGTGATGGTAGGAATGGTAGCGATGGTAGTGATGGTATGGATGGTAGTGATGGTAGGAATGGTAGTTATGGTATGGATGGTAGTGATGGTAGTGATGGTATGGATGGTGTGGATGGTAGTGATGGTATGGATGGTAGTGATGGTAGGAATGGTATGGATGGTAGTGATGGTATGGATGGTAGGAATGGTTGGAATGGTAGTGATGGTATGGATGGTATGGATGGTAGTGATGGTATGGATGGTAGTGATGGTATGGATGGTATGAATGGTAGTGATGGTATGGATGGTAGTGATGGTATGGATGGTATGGATAGTAGTGATGGTATGGATGGTAGTGATGGTATGGATGGTAGGAATGGTATGAATGGTAGTGATGGTATGGATGGTAGTGATGGTATGGATCGTATGGATAGTAGTGATGGTAGTGATGGTATGGATGGTAGGGATGGTATGGATGGTAATGATGGTATGGATGGTAGTGATGGCAGGAATGGTAGCGATGGTATGGATGGTAGTGATGGTATGGACGGTAGTGATGGCATGGATGGTAGTGATGGTATGGATGGTAGTGATGGTAGGAATGGTAGTGATGGTAGGAATGGTAATGATGGTATGGATGGTAGTGATGGCATGGATGGTAGTGATGGTATGGATGGTAGTGATGGTAGCGATGGTAGTGATGGTATGGATGGTAGTGATGGTATGGATGGTAGTGATGGTAGGAATGGTAGCGATGGTATGGATGGTAGTGATGGTATGGATGGTAGTGATGGTATGGATGGTAGTGATGGTAGGAATGGTATGGATGGTAGTGATGGTATGGATGGTAGTGATGGTAGGAATGGTAGTGATGGTATGGATGGCAGTGATGGTATGGATGGTATCACAGGTACATCTTTTAATCATAAGAAACATGTGTACCAAGTTTCATAATCATTCAATGACAGCTGACAACTGCAGCAAACTGTGGTGTACAGATGTACATGTGCACTTCGGCTAAACGCAAACTCAATCAGTTGCCATAATTTGGAGAAAAATTAATATTTCATCTCAAAAATAGCACAAATAAATCCTCCAATCATAAGAAACATTTGTACCAAGTTTCGTAATCATCCAATGAGAGCTGACAACTGCAGCAAACTTATCATGTACATGTATATGTATACATGTAGAGGCCTACATGTACAATTTACCTAAACAGAAAACTCTTCATTTGCCATAATTTGGAGAAAAATTAATATTTCTTGTTAAAAATAGCACAGGTACATCCTCTAATCATAAGAAACATGTGTACCAAGTTTCATAATCATCCAATGACAGCTGACAACTGGAGCAAAGTTACCATGTAGATGTATATGTATACATGTAGAGGCCTGTATGTACAATTTACCTAAACAGAAAACTCTTCATTTGCCATAATTTTGAGAAAAATTAATATTTCTTCTAAAAAATAGCACAGGTACATCCTCTTATCATAGGAAACATGTGTACCAAGTTTCATAATCATCCAATGACAGCTGACAACTGGAGCAAACTTACCATGGACATGTATATGTACAATTTACCTAAACAGAAAACTCTTCATTTACCATATTTTGAGAAAAATTAATATTTCTTGTCAAAAATAGCACAGGTACATCCTCTTATCATAAGAAACATGTATACCAAGTTTCATAATCATCCAATGACAGCTGACAACTGCAAGAAACTTTCCAAGTACAGATGTACATGTGCACTTCAGCTAAACGCAAAACTCATTCATAGGGATTTTAACATTAGAGTACCCCAGGGGTAGTACCCCAGGTGGCATACCCACCCCCCATATTTTTTATATTTTTTTTATATTTTTTCTAATTTTTCTAGATTTTTTTTTAACTTGCTAAACCAAAAACCCATTCATTTCCAGGCAGGGGACACCGACACCGACACCGACGCCGACACCGACACCGACACCGACACCGACGACGACATCCTCTTTCCCCCTCTCACAATATCTCCCCTTTACTTCGTAAGGCGAGATAAAAATGATGCCCCGATACTCCGAAAATCTCCAGAAATCAGCAGCTACATACGACTGTGGTATACGGCTTTAACATAGAGAATACAAGACGGCTTCCCTCCGTGACGTCACAGCTGGAATTGACAGGAGAGCGATTTTCACCTTTCAAACGGCAATATCTCGCCAACCAGACTGCACAAAATTATGAAAAAAATATCATTATTTTCAGAATCGAAAGGACTATTTTTTTATATTTTTGACCTCAGAGCGTTTGGGTTGACCTTTAACAGTTTTTCTTATTTACATTCTGGCTCTCACCCCCTGGTTCCTATTTGGTGCAGAAAAACTAGAGTAAATCCTATTCTTGTAGCCACACTGCAGCTGTGATGCAGCATGATTAAACGGGTTTTTTTCGAATTGAATCCTGTAGCATGTTTTCTGGCATGGTTGCAGCATACATGTATGCTGGGATGCAGCATGGCTTAAAAAGTTTTTTCATCATGACTCCAGCATGGAATCCCAGCATTATTTCAGCATATGCTGGAACACAGCATGATCCCAGCATGAATACAACCCATGCTGCAATTTTGTAAGGGCAGATATCAATCAAGTTTGAAGTTTATCAATTCATTATTTCTTTAGAGATAAGAACTTTGTGACCAAAATTCAAACTGACGGTGCAAAATCTCACGGACAATTACTATTATTCATCCTCTCACAGAGAAGACACTCAAGTTTTGAAGGTTTTTAGATTCAACTTATTATATTTTATGTATGTTGAATAAAGATAGAAATATCGGTCTGTTCACTTCGCTTGGATTATAGTTTGAAGTAGTATTTCATCAAGAAGCTTTTAAAAGCTGCATTGGTACCCCAAGCGCAGCTGAATTCTGATTTTCAAACCGGTATCGCTGATCTTTCCTTGATCATGACGTGATATCAGATCAGCCTCTCGAAGACTGAATGTTGCAAATATTGAAGTCCGGCAGCGGTGGTCTGATGTGACGTCACAAACCAGTGTGAAACAAGGGCAGATAAGTGACACTAATTTCATTTCTGAAATCGACTGGGCTTGCAATACCAACTTTGGAGAACAATTCTAAAGCTTCTAGAAGACAAAATACTTAAACCAAGCGGATAGCTCCAACATTATAAGGATACTGAGCCCTCCTGCACGCACTTTTAGACACCATCAAGAGATTCATGCTAAGATGACAATGTTAAAGATAAACAAATAGGGTTACACAACTGAGTGAATATGATTTAGCGTCGCTTTCAACACTATTTAAGTCCTATCACAACGTTGGTTCCTATTCCTTTTCACACCCGGAAACCACAAGGGCAGGGTCCGGAAACCACAAGGGCAGGGTCCTATTCCTTTTTTACACCCGGGATTCCCACAGGTGCCCCAGTTAGTCGCCTCTTATGACAAGACCTATTCTTACCATGACCTGGAGTGTGCACAATACCCCAGGACTAGTTGAATTCCAATGATTTTGTGCAATCTTGCACAACATTCGCGTGACCTGAACTAAAGGTTGTGCAATTTGTCCAGGCTTCTAATTCTTCTGATAATCAAGACTTAACCAGTTAAGCTACTGTGACTTTGAATGCTCCATGCATTCGGACAAGAAATCTGTGGACGGAAATCCCGAGATGTAGCAAGCAGCCATATTGGATTATGCATAGTGCAGAGAATCAATATCAATTAACCTTCCTCTTAATGATATCACAACACATGCCGTGTTTCAAGTTGATCACTTGAATTATTCTGAGGACATGAGAATTAAACCAAAATCGTGGGCAGAAATCCAAGATGGTGGCAGTGGCAGCTTTCTGGTATGCCATCTATTCATCTCAGTGAAAATCAATACAAGTGGCCAGACGGCTGTCTGATATGAATCTGCTGCCCTACAAGTATCTAGTTGGTGGACCAAGCACCAAATTTGGCCATATTGGATTGTAGTCCCTTGATCACCGTCCTGTAAAAAATCAATTCGAACATCACACCAAATATGGGAAGAGATGTAGAAAATTTCATTGTTGTATGTTGAATAGATTTTGTGTAATCCTGCTAACAAAGTGGCATGGACAAACAGAGGCACAGACAGACAGACAGACAGAGTAAGCCGGAAACTACAATTGTAAGATGCTTTACTGCATTCGTAGATTTAGTTAACTTAAGGATGTCCGCTGGTGGTAAATCAAAGTAATTAACTTTTTGAACAATATGTGTTGTTGCATTCATAATTGTGTAATATGAGGAAAAACAAAGAAAAAAATATAGGTTGGTGTGCATTTTTCAGCTGTAGGCAACGTTAAGTGGACTGACCCATGCTCAATTTGATAACCTAGAAAACATAGGGAATGGCCCTAGTTTTGAAGCATATTCATGAAAAATTCATATAAATAGTATTTAACTTTTTCTTATATTCTAGCTGTTTGCAGATAATCACAATGTCTATCAAAATTTATGAAATTTGATGGATGTTGCTGTGCAAAATTCTCAGCTAGAAGGCTTTTAAAGGAAATCTCTATCTCTTAACCTAGGAAAGGGAGATAATCCAATAAGAAAAACAGGCAAAATGGCTGCCAAAGCCAAAAACCACCAGCGGACATCCTTAACTTCCTCACAATACTGGATTTGCACTACAACTGAAGTTCATTCCTTGACAATGATATCCACCTTGATGGCAGTGGGAGGTGCATTGATGAATGGCTTCCTGCCTGATTTGCAGTTTGTTAATTAGTATCCGGTTTGTAATCAATGATACATCTAAATGGACTATTTTTTTTCTGAAATAAATTTAAGCATAATGGTCCTTTCTTGGAATTGTAAAATAAGTGCATCCATATTTACTACATTTACACCCCGAGTAATCAATAGTTCTAAAAAATGCCTCATGCTGAAGACATAGGAAAGAGATCAGAAGAACCAGTGGGTCAGCAAACCATACACCGGACACTGCTATCAGGGCAGTTATATTATCAAAGGATCTATTTAACTTCTAGTGCAAGGATGGTATTGCATCACATCCATGTTCAATCGTGCATGCAAATCCTCATATCTAATCCGCCATTTGCTCTGATGAGTAAATTTGTGAATTTGTGTTAACTGGTCTGACAAGCAGTGCACGAAAACCTTAAGGCAGTCTTCTTATTATTAAAGTCATCATATTAGGCCTCTGTTAATTAATCTTTAGCTTCTCTAATGACCTTGGGAGGAAATTATGATGATGCTGAATGCTGTAATTATTAATTATTAATTCATTGGCTGCATTAAGACATTGCAATAATAAAGAAGTTGTGTATGTGGTAAACTTCGAGCTCCAATGGAAAGTTGTGAACTTTGATGTAAAAGACAACTATTTCCCCTAATTTCTGCAATTAGAACTGCAAAAAGCTTTTTGACTAAATCATGTGAAATTTATGCTGCTGCCTTGTTCTGCAGATTATTTTTTTGCAGCAAAAAATGCCAATTAATTAAAACAATGTGTAATTATTGTTACGGCAAAAAACATGCAGGCGGGTCATGAGAAGGTAAAGATTAATTAACAGAGGCCTTAAGATCGGTGTCATGCACTTTTGTTCACCCAGCCATGCCAACCATCATATGTTCTGGTTTATCCTACGAAAAAATCTGTGAAATGTCTGTTGGACACATATGGTAACTTCTCTGATAGTTCAATCACTCCAATAAAATTCAATCACTCCCAATTTTGTGGATCAAGTTCAATCACTCATTCTAATAAATTTGATCATCCTCTAAAATCATTAACATGAGGCTGCACCTCAGCACAATATGTCCAGCGAATAACAGGTTGACATAAAAATCTGCTGAATTCTGTCAAATTTATTTACCCACATATGTATTAATGTTGATTCAAGAGAATACTCAACGATTAGTATTTGCTAGTGCCGGCTTCAGTCATCAATCCTGTGAAGGGATATCGATCCAAGACTGTGTGGATCGATACCTCAAGAAAAGTTAGTAAAGATCTGGTGAATAGTTCTTCATAGATGAAGATCTATTCCAGGGAAGAGTCGAGTGTGTGTGTGTACAACACATGTAGTACTCAACATCTCTGGGTTACTAGGGATATTCACTGTGAGTATCAGAGCTGTCAGTCAAATTGTAACTGAGATCTAGCCCGGACAAAAGTTAGTGACGGAAAATTTCAAAGGGCCATAACTCTGTACAGAAATGACGTAACACAAAATAAACATGACAGTGCACATCTCTGGGATACTAGGGATATTCACTGTGAGTATCAGAGCTGTCAGTCAAATAGT
Organism: Hanleya hanleyi; assembly: GCA_036873755.1. Lineage (NCBI taxonomy): Eukaryota > Metazoa > Mollusca > Polyplacophora > Lepidopleurida > Hanleyidae > Hanleya > Hanleya hanleyi. The sequence goes on along the minus strand of JAVTVY010026330.1, from coordinate 54,637 downwards.
AACTGAGATCTAGCCCGGACAAAAGTTAGTGACGCAAAATTTTAAAGGGCCATAACTCTGTAAAGAAATGACGTAACGCGAAATAAACATGACAGTGCACATGTCTGGGATACTAGGGATATTCACTGTGAGTATCAGAGCTGTCGGTCAAATAGTAACTGAGATCTAGCCCGGACAAAAGTTAGTGACGCAAAATTTCAAAGGGCCATAACTCTGTAAAGAAATGACGTAACGCAAAATAAACATGACAGTGCACATGTCTGGGATACTAGGGATATTCACTGTGAGTATCAGAGCTGTCAGTCAAATAGTAACTGAGATCTAGCCCGGACAAAAGTTAGTGACGCGAAATTTCAAAGGGCCATAACTCTGTAAAGAAATGACGTAACACGGAATAAACATGACAGAGCACATCTCTGGGATACTAGGGATATTCACTGTGAGTATCAGAACTGTCAGTCAAATAGTAACTGAGATCTAGCCCAGACAAAAAATTGTTGACAGACGGCCGGCCGTCCGTCCGTCCGGCCGGCCGACCAGACGTACATGCCAACGACAAGACCCTACAGCCCTATGGGCTGAGGGGTAAAAATAACAAGGAAATAATGAATTACACTGCATGATTTTGGACCATTTTGTCAACTTCCTGTTGTAATAAATTTGATCACCCCCTGGTTTTATGGTGGAGAATTCCACTTCCTGTGATTGAAATATTGGAGGATTTACCATATCTAAGTGCGTTATCTAATCAAAGTCTCCTGAATGTATAAGTGTGTAAATATAATAGGGTGGCTCATTACAATTTAACCCACAATTCGGCAATTTGATCATGTCGATGCACATTAGCAACTGCTCGGCGTATTCCGTCGAAGTCATAGTTCCTCGCGCATAATGGTGTAAAGATTTTGCACCTCTCCGGTGTGAACCGGGATTCGCTGCATGTGAGGCACACCACATGTTATATACGATGTGTTTCCGCTCAGACAGTCCTCGTTGTATTTCTCCCTCATCAGGAGATAAAATAATATATATCCAAATGAACTGGATATTCCCTTGATTCTACCCCTAAGAATCTCTTCTAATTTGAGAGGTTTCTCCTGGTTTTTTGTCTCAAGCTGATCTCCATGATAATGGAAGTCATACAGTTGACATGCGCTGTTCGAAGTTTCAGCGAGATACTGTGCTTTGAACATGGATGCCAATATGGATTCCTAGCAATGCGGGTCACGGTATACTTTGTCCTACATTATAGTACAAGACTGTGCAGAATGGTTAATGCAGTGATTAAATTGTTAGAACATTCAATTTACGAATGATGTACATTTACTATTTACATGTAACTCAGATATTCCACTGAGTAGATTTACATAGCAAAGAAGTATATAGTCACTCTGAATAATGACAGAAAAGCCATGTTTTGATCAATATTTTGACATAGCCCTGGTTGGCTATAAGACGCACACGACCTATATTGAACTCTGGTCTGAAAGCATCCAAAGAACTCACATTATGCAACTAATCACATTCTGTTCACTTTTATTCTTATCTTGTATATTCAATCTTTGTGATACCAATCTGCAAATTTGCTTACCAAAGACTATGTTATTTGCCCTGAAAACTGTTCACTTGACCACAATGCCTACTCTGACTGCTACTGTGACTGCTAAGACCTGATTGGTCAATGACCTCTGCCTTGAGCCGTATAAATGTGTTGATGAACATGTACGTGTATCAGTCCTGACGATGACATAGTATATGTTGAAATATTGATCAAAACATGACTTTTCTGTCGCTATTTCGGAGTGAAAATACATCTTTAATTATACGTAAGCTTCAGGAGTTTCTAGTTTAATTAACATAGACAAAAATATCTATACAAAAAGGAGCTTGCATGTTCCCTACTCTGCCAGTGGACGATGATAATCATGGTAGAATTAATTATACCAGAAATTCCATCACTCTGAAGAACTTATAGGTTGCACTATATCCGGAGATGTTTGAATATTGAAGAATGTAAACGTGTCTGGTGAAGGATCAATATAGCAGGCATAAGTACAAGATAGACTAGTTGATGTTACCAAGTACAAATACATCATTCAAGTACTATGTGCCAGCATACCAGAAATTCCATGACCCAAACTAAACTGTGCAAGTTAGACACCATACCTGAACAGGTGAATGCATACACATGCTTGTACGTCCATGTGTTAGAAGTTGAAAAGGTTGAATACAACAGCTTAAAGACATGAATACATCCATCTTTACAACAGCTTAAAGACATGAATACATCCATCTTTACAACAGCTTGAAGACATGAATACATCCATCTTTACAACAGCTTGAAGACATGAATACATCCATCTTTACAACAGCTTGAAGACATGAATACATCCATCTTTACAACAGCTTGAAGACATGAATACATCCATCTTTACAACAGCTTGAAGACATGAATACATCCATCTTTACAACAGCTTAAAGACATGAATACATCCATCTTTACAACAGCTTGAAGACATGAATACATCCATCTTTACAACAGCTTAAAGACATGAATACATCCATCTTTACAACAGCTTAAAGACATGAATACATCCATCTTTACAACAGCTTAAAGACATGAATACATCCATCTTTACAACAGCTTGAAGACATGAATACATCCATCTTTACAACAGCTTGAAGACATGAATACATCCATCTTTACAACAGCTTAAAGACATGAATACATCCATCTTTACAACAGCTTAAAGACATGAATACATCCATCTTTACAACAGCTTGAAGACATGAATACATCCATCTTTACAACAGCTTAAAGACATGAATACATCCATCTTTACAACAGCTTAAAGACATGAATACATCCATCTTTACAACAGCTTAAGACATGAATACATCCATCTTTACAACAGCTTAAAGACATGAATACATCCATCTTTACAACAGCTTAAAGACATGAATACATCCATCTTTACAACAGCTTAAAGACATGAATACATCCATCTATACAACAGCTTAAAGACATGAATACATCCATCTTTACAACAGCTTAAAGACATGAATACATCCATCTTTACAACAGCTTAAAGACATGAATACATCCATCTTTACAACAGCTTGAAGACATGAATACATCCATCTTTACAACAGCTTGAAGACATGAATACATCCATCTTTACAACAGCTTGAAGACATGAATACATCCATCTTTACAACAGCTTGAAGACATGAATACATCCATCTTTACAACAGCTTAAAGACATGAATACATCCATCTTTACAACAGCTTGAAGACATGAATACATCCATCTTTACAACAGCTTAAAGACATGAATACAGCTTAAAGACATGAATACATCCATCTTTACAACAGCTTAAAGACATGAATACATCCATCTTTACAACAGCTTAAAGACATGAATACATCCATCTTTACAACAGCTTAAAGACATGAATACATCCATCTTTACAACAGCTTAAAGACATGAATACATCCATCTTTACAACAGCTTAAAGACATAAATACATCCATCTTTACAACAGCTTAAAGACATGAATACATCCATCTTTACAACAGCTTGAAGACATGAATACATCCATCTTTACAATAGCTTGAAGACATGAATACATCCATCTTTACAACAGCTTGAAGACACGAATACATCCATCTTTACAACAGCTTGAAGACATGAATACATCCATCTTTACAACAGCTTGAAGACATGAATACATCCATCTTTACAACAGCTTGAAGACCTGAATACATCCATCTTTACAACAGCTTGAAGACATGAATACATCCACCTTTACAACAGCTTGAAGACATGAATACATCCACCTTTACAACAGCTTGAAGACATGAATACATCCATCTTTACAACAGCTTGAAGACATGAATACATCCATCTTTACAACAGCTTGAAGACATGAATACATCCATCTTTACAACAGCTTAGACATGAATACATCCATCTTTACAACAGCTTAAAGACATGAATACATCCATCTTTACAACAGCTTGAAGACATGAATACATCCATCTTTACATCAGCTTGAAGACATGAATACATCCATCTTTACAACAGCTTGAAGACATGAATACATCCATCTTTACAACAGCTTGAAGACATGAATACATCCATCTTTACAACAGCCTAAAGACATGAATACATCCATCTTTACAACAGCTTAAAGACATGAATACATCCATCTTTACAACAGCTTGACGACATGAATACATCCATCTTTACAACAGCTTGAAGACATGAATACATCCATCTTTACAACAGCTTAAAGACATGAATACATCCATCTTTACAACAGCTTAAAGACATGAATACATCCATCTTTACAACAGCTTGAAGACATGAATACATCCATCTTTACAACAGCTTAAAGACATGAATACATCCATCTTTTGATACATCTGTATGGTAAATCCTCCAATAATTCAATCACAGGAAGTGAATTTTTTTACCATAAAATCAGAGTTGATTCAAATTTATTAGAGCAGGAAGTTAGCAAAATGGTTCGGAGTCATGCAGATAAACCATTATTTCATCAATATTTTTTTCATGTTTTTAATAGAACTGATTGAATTTTGTCCACAGAATAGGGGGTGGCCGAATTATTAGAGGTGTTACTGAAATACCTTGTCTACCTTTCGAGTGGTATGTTGGAAGCTGGTTAAAATTATACTACATGTATACTATAAATAGACTTTTACTTCGGTTAACAATTTCTCCATCCAATATATGCTAGGGAATTTGTTTATACGGTAATTCCCCTAATAATTCAATCACAGGAAGTTCACATTTCAACTCTGTTATTGAAACACAGAGAAAAAGTAACATTCCCATTCTTCATTCAAATTGAAGAAAAGTTAAATAATGACAAAATATGACACTTTGTAGCTTATGCCATGAAGAATATTGCCAAATATAGGCCATTTTTGCTGCACTTCCGGTGATCGAATTATTAGGGGAATTACCTTAGTATATGGTCATTCATAGGAACTCTTTGAGCTTAGCCTACCTATCCAAATATATTTACCATCGTTTGTGACAGCAATATTTTTTTTTTTTTTTTTTTAATTTGAAAGAGGAGTTCACTACCACAATAAAGGCTGCCAGTGGTGGTGTACTTAAATGTTCAATAATTATTGTCATCATTAATACTAGTGTTGAGTTATTACATCAAACTAGATGAAAGTAAATCTATCTTATCCAATTCAAACTAGATGAAAGTAATCTATCTTATCCAATTTGTCTATGGGGTATCCTTAGGGGTAACCCAATTTCAAACTAACGTATTAACGATCCATGCCAACTAAGATATGCAAAAATTAAATATAAATTTCTACCGACCTACCCAGCTACGGTTGAACTGCGCAACATCAAACAAACCATCAAACCTTATCTATTATTACAAATGGTCTAATAAAATTCCATTTTCCCCAGATGTGCCTCTTAAAATAAATGACATCTTGGAAGATGAGGACACATGCAGTTATTCAGTAAACAAATGATGAGCACGATTTGCCAATGGCTCTATTACATGTACATGTACAAGCTTTGACATTTCTCCATCAGTGGGTGGGTTTTTTTTACCCCTCCTTTTTTTACTCTTGTTTTATTTAACTAACTGACCTAGTTAGAGTAGCAGTAAAACTGTACTGTCAAAACATTTATAGCCACCTTCGATGACTGGCCTGGTTGGATAATTTTTTAATGCACGGACAGAAAACACACCTGTGGCAATTTGACGTGTAACGATATTGTGCCAAGGTACGAAAATGACCTACATGCACATACAATTATGCTGAAAGGGATATCTAGAGAGACTGAGGTACGTATTCACCATTCACCGTATTTAAGTTCCCTTAAACTAACAAACTGGGGACTCCTCGGTAGTGTTCAAGTTACATGTACATGATCTGACAGAGGCGCTAACCGTTCACTGGGACAATACACAGATTGCATTTCAGGAAATTCAATTAGAAACCAAGGCAACCTCCAATACTGCCAGCCTGACCAGGTGTGATAATTGATGTCACTGGGACATCGACACCACAAGACCGCAACTGGAAGGATAACTTTTACGTCGATCGAAGTATTTCTTTATTGCCATATTGTATGGATAATGGACTGCCAATTTTCTCTGATTATCAAATATGGACTGTTTTATGTTTCACTCTGCTGAAGTAGATGTAAAAACTGTGAATAGTGCGACTTTGATATCGGGTTGACAGGATTGAGAGCAACTGATATCGATCGATAGCATTGAGCTGCACAGATTGTACAGACACTAGTTGGTCGTTGAGAAATCAGATGGGAGTTATTGAAGAGCGTAAATAATTCACCAGGACAGGTAATCAAGGTAATTGATCGACGACAGTGCCGACTGTAATAACAGCTTAACAAAACATTCTACTTTTCAGGTTAATTTGGCTTCTTTTATTCTCTGATGGATAATCGATGTTCATCGGTATGATCCGGACATTAAACTACATTGTACCCGCCAGGAATTTAATACCATTGCCGTGTTTATTCACCTAGTAATGCGATATATTTTTTAAAAGCCTCATAAACAGTTAGAGCATCTGATTTTATTAGGCTGTAGATGAGTTGATAATGATCAAGATCAGAATGATTGGGCACACTTTACGGCATGGTTATCTGGACGCAATAACACACCGATACCAACAGAATGAAGCTACAAGTTAAGCTATCAATGAGAGCTGATGGTACAAGGCATCATGGCTGAGATGAGAAGAGAACAGTTCACTTGTCTACTCACCGTTGTGGCAGCTATAATAATCAGTGTGATCAATGCCTCAGGTAAGTTTATACCTTCCATGAGATAATTAGTGTAATTAACAGCTCAGGTACATGTAATTTCATTAATTCATTGGAAAGAATAATAATTTGCACAAGATATTGCATAATTAACTTTTACAAGAAAAGTCTGATCAAAATTTAGTGACAAACATACTTCTAGCAGTCATTGATCTGCAGTTAGAATAGTGGTATTACACTTCCACCAGTAGTCTGGTCAGTGGTAATACACTTCCACAGGCAGTCTGGTCAGTGGTAATACACCGCTATGAGTAATCTCCAGTCAGATGAGTGGTACTTAGTATATTTCCACCAGTTGTCTGTGGTCAGTTGAGTAGAAATGTGGTCAGTGATAATACACATTTGTAAGCAATCTGCAATCAGATGAGTGGTACTTTCTTTTTCGACCAGTCTGTGGTCAATTTATTTGTAATACATTATTCCAGTTTGTCTCTGGTCTGTGGAAACTGCATTTCCACAGTTTGTCTTGCAACTTCACAGCTAGTCTGGTCAGTGGTAATATAACTTCTCAGCTAGTCTGGTCAGTGGTAATACATGTACACTTATACAGGTAGTCTGGCCAGTGGTAATACACTTCTACAGGCAAGGCTTTGGTGTAAGACCTCCCATTGAAAAGGTAATATCCTGGACACAAGACTGACAATACAACTTGCAGCAGATCCTTTGTTAATTATATTTCGTGAGTCTTACACCAAATCGTTGCCCTTCTAACAGGTAGTCTGATAAGTGGCAATACACTTCCACGGGTGGTTTGGTCACTGATAATACTGGTAGTCTGATCAGTGGTAATACACTTCTACATAGTCTGATCAGTGGTAATACACTTCTATAGGTAGTCTGATCAGTGGTAATACCAACACAGGAAGGAAGCAATCAGAGATTGCTCAATTGTATGCCCCCCCTTCCGCTTTAATCCGACACTGCCCCGCCATTGTTCTGTTCTGTATTGGTCGGTGGAGGCCTTCATGATTATGAAAATTCTATTTCAGTCAATTTTTTTGCCATGCCTCGCATAATACATATTCAAAGTATCGACCAACAAGTGATAATACAATGTTTTGATGCAAGATGGTCGCCGGGGCTTTCGTCCAATCCGAAAATGAGACCTACATTCCTTGGGAGTATATTGTGGTGAAATTATGAAGCGATCAGTAAACTTTGAATTTTGCACCCAATTAACTCTTTTTGGGGCAATTTCATGCTTCAGGACCTATGTGGTCTGCTTTGGAATGTAGAATGACATATATATAGCCATTTCCAAATCGGTTATGGACTGAGATCCAGCCTGGCCCTGGACAAATAAATATATCCCATTCACTTAGGTTTCATAAACAAAGGATCATAACTCTTCAAAATATAACCGAAAGCAGAGAAACTTCATCCTGCACAATTATGGGGCATTGATCACATATCCTGAAAATTTCATACTTGTCCATACAATATTAACCGAGATCCAGCCCGGACAAGTCCCACTTCACAAAGATTTGAAGAAAAAAAGGGCCATAACTCTTGAAAATATATGCAAAACGCGGAGAAACTTCATGCTGCACAACTACAGGGCACTGACCACATATGCTGCAAATTTCATAATTGTCCCTACAATATTAACCGAGATCCAGCCCGGACAAGTCCCAATTCATGGAGATTTCAGGAACAAAGGGCCATAACTCTTGAAAATATAAGCGAAACGGGGAGAAACTTTACGCTGCACAACTGTGGGGCACTGACCACATATCATGCAAATTTCATACTTGTCCATACAATATTAACCAAGATCCAGCCCGGACAAGTCCCATTCACAGAGATTTAAGAAAAAGGGCCATAACTCTTGAAAATTATACCGAAACTCGGAAAAAACTGTACGCTGCACAACTACGAGGTACTGGGCACATTCCATGCAAGTTTCAATCCTGTCCATCAAATATTAACCGAGATATCGCGTGGACAAGAAACTCGGACGGACAGACGCCTGTTCTTGCATTTGATACCTTAAGTGGTCATTCTTGCGTATAAGGACGTCTTAAGTGGTTTTTTCTTCTTAAGTCAGTGGTTAACCTCCTAAGAATGCCTTGTGCAATTCTCTACAATCCTGTCTAAAATGATGGATATTCTCTATAAGAAACGATTTTAAAAATGTCATTTCTCTATAAGAAACGATTTTAAAACACTGTTTTTTTCTTGGTGTTTTTGAACTAAACATCCATCAGTGGGGTAATTGTGCAACATTGCAGCCAACTTTCAACAATGTTTCGTTACAATGTTGCACAATTGTAACCACGGACGGACAAAGCGATCGCTATATGCCCCCCTCTAATTAGAGGGGGGGCATAATAATCTGTAGATAGATTAATTATGATACACTTCCATTAGTAGTCTGTGCTCCGATTATTCCAGGAGGTAGGCTGCATTAGTGGTAATTAAGTCACACTTTGCAGGAAGTCTGCCGTCAGAATAGTGATAGTAAATTTCCACAGACAGGACAGGTGGACAGCAGTGATCCATGTACAGTCCTAGAGGTAATCTGTCAGATAATTGTTCCCAGAGTTAATTTGTGGTCAGATTGGCGGTAACTTGGTCCCATAGTTAATTCATGATGAGGTAAGCAGTAATTCACTTTCAGGTACATGTAGCTGGACGTGTACTAATGTCAAAACAAAAGCCGATCAGGTTGCGAAGTAGTGCACTCACAGTAGTCCATCCTCATATTTGAATAAGAAGCAGGACAGGCAGTTTGTCAGGTTAATTAGTAGACACTCAGAGATTACTGGTGAATACACTTTACAGATAGTCTGTCATCAGATTAGTGATATCAGGTAATACAGGTTGTTGACCATTTTACTGTAATACAGGATTTTGTGATTAGTTCGAGAATTAGTTTACATTGTGGCACTGCATCAAAACATTTACAAAAAATAAGTACAGGCCTACATATTTCGTAACAAACAGATTAAAACTATTCAGTGCTTGGCACAAATCGGCCACAAGACTAGATTCAAATTCACACTTAATTAAAGCAGATATGATTGAACTATTCCATAAACACTTGTACTACTGTAGAGTAGAGATTGCCATTCCCAAATTCTTCTAATTATTCAGACAGCAAAACTTAACTTCAGGCAACTATGGAGATTCTGCACACATTCTACAAATTTCACTGGCTATCTTTGCAGTTATTGGGATAAATAACATATGCATGCCACAGTATTCAACCTCGGTTGACAAGAATATGGATTTTGTCTGCTTATACATGCAAGTCTAAAAATGCTGTTCAAATTTTTTTGAAGAAATAGGGTGTAATGGCATAAAATAAATCACTATAAGTCATAGAGTAGATCACTCTCTTCTGTTCAGATAGGAACATATAGGATGCAAAATGTGTTCATGTTGCAAATGTTAAATAGACATAGGATGCATGTAAAACGTGGAAGGTATTGACAATATACAACTTTATTCAACATTTTGCAAAAGACTTGTCAAAAGTTCCAGTTTGTTGAGAGCTCTTTCGGGTGCGAGGTCAGAATAAAAATATATCGTAGGACGTCGAGTACCATAAACTCTGACGAAGAACTAGGCACCTCAACGTTTATATTGCTGTATTATGATATGTACAAAGTGGTAACATGATCGAATTGGGACAAAATGGCAATAAATTTTATTGTACAACATTGTTTTACAGTAGCACCAGGTCAGTGTCAGGCAGCGTCAAGTACCTCCAGTAAGTATATAAGTATATTGTTCTACATTTACACCAGACCAAATATACAATATCAACACACGCTTATAATAGATCTCACAATCTCTTGTTGTCCTTATGGGAAATTGACTGGAGAATCAACTAGGGAGTGAGATTATGCAGTCAGGCCGCCGATAATTAATGGTTCGTTTCCCGAGGGATTTACATTTTCGTGAGTAAAACTTGCTCATTTTCTTCAAATTTGTATACAGTTGATTTGCAAGTTAATAATTATCGCACTCAGCATGTGTATTTTTACAAGCAAGGTTATGAGAAACAAACAATTAATCAACAGTGGCCTCAGCCATTGCTCCAGTTTATCCAGTCTATCCAAACAGAACCCCCCTCCTCCCCCCCCAGCATGGTCTGTATATCACTCGGTTTCAAGGAAAGTGATCACTCTCACTCTGAGCCTCGATCTCCATCACTCTCCCAACTTCTTTTTGGAGTGCTTTCAATCAGTCTCTTGAAAATTCAAAATGTACAAGCGAGGGTGATAATGTACAAGTGAGGGTGGTAATGTACAAGCGAGGGTGATAATGTACAAGTGAGGGTGGTAATGTACATGTGAGGGTGATAATGTACAAGTGAGGGTGGTAATGTACAAGCGAGGGTGATAATGTACAAGCGAGGGTGATAATGTACAAGTGAGGGTACAAGTGAGAGTGATAATGTACAAGCGAGGGTGATAATGTACAAGTGAGGGTGATAATGTACAAGCGAGGGTGATAATGTACAAGCGAGCGAGGGTGATAATGTACAAGTGAGGGTGATAATGTACAAGTGAGGGTGAAAATGTACAAGTGAGGGTGATAATGTACAAGCGAGGGTGATAATGTACAAGCGAGGGTGATAATGTACAAGTGAGGGTGATAATGTACAAGGGTGATGTACAAGCGAGGGTGATAAATGGTGATAATGTACAAGTGAGAGTGATAATGTACAAGTGAGGGTGATAATGTACAAGTAAGTGAGGGTGATAATGTACAAGTGAGGGTGATAATGTACAAGTGAGGGTGATAAAGTACAAGCAAAGATGATAATGTACAAGTGAGGGTGATAATGTGATAAAGTACAAGCAAAGATGATAATGTACAAGTGAGGGTGATAATGTACAAGTGAGGGTGATAATGTACAAGTGAGGATGATAAAGTACAAGCAAGGATGATAATGTACAAGTGAAGATGATAATGTACAAGTGAGGGTGATAATGTATTTAAGTGAGGGTGATAATGTACAAGTGAGGGTGATAATGTACAAGTGAGGGTGGTAATGTACAAGCGAGGGTGATAATGTACAAGTGAGGGTACAAGTGAGAGTGATAATGTACAAGCGAGGGTGATAATGTACAAGTGATGACGACAATGTACAAGTGAGGGTGATAATGTACAAGCGAGGGTGATAATGTACAAGCGAGCGAGGGTGATAATGTACAAGCGAGGGTGATAATGTACAAGTGAGGGTGAAAATGTACAAGTGAGGGTGATAATGTACAAGCGAGGGTGATAATGTACAAATGTGGGTGATAATGTACAAGCGAGGGTGATAATGTACAAGCGAGGGTGATAATGTACAAGTGAGGGTGATAATCTACAAGTGAGGGTGATAATGTACAAGGGTGATGATGTACAAGCGAGGGTGATAAATGGTGATAATGTACAAGTGAGGGTGATAATGTACAAGTAAGTGAGGGTGATAATGTACAAGTGAGGGTGATAATGTACAAGTGAGGGTGATAATGTACAAGTGAGGGTGATAATGTACAAGTGAGGGTGATAAAGATTGAAGTACAAGCAAGGATGATAATGTACAAGTGAAGATGATAATGTACAAGTGAGGGTGATAATGTATAAGTGAGGGTGATAATGTGCTCTCAAGTGACTCATGTGAAATAAAATCCTGGATAGTGATATAACAGCACTCCCAGATTTACAAACATGAAAGACTGATTCAATGTTAAAGGTGAAATGCAAAGGTTTTCATATTTCCCTATTTATATTCTTCGCGGGCTAGTTAATGATGGAAATATCAGCCCAAATACTCTGTTAGGTTTTATTTGAAGTATTTTGTCTCCTGGTAGCTTTTGAAAAATGCTTCAAAGTTGGCATCTGAAGCCCTGTCGATTTCAGAAATGAAATCCGCATCGCTTATGTGCCCTTGGTTGACGTTCGTTTGTGACGTCACATCAGACCATCTAGCCTGGCGTCAATACTTGTAACGTTCAGTCTCCGGGCGGCTGGTCTGACGTGACGTCACAATCAAGGAAAGATAAGCGATGACGTTTTGCAAATCTGAATTCAACTGTGCTAGGGGTATCGGCTTTTAAAAAGATTCTAGCAGACAAGATAATTCAAATTAAACCAAGTGAAGTAGATAGACTGGTATTTCTATCATTATTCAACCTATATAAAATGTGAAAAGGAGAATCTAAATACCTTTGCATTTCACCTTTAACATTTCTTTACAACACAGAGAACTTTATTCATTTGGAGATGTTACTATAAGATTTCCAAGCCAAATTTCAAAATAAAGCTGAGTTGCTAGCAGGTCCTCCGCCAAGTAGCCTGTTTGAGAGCATACAGCATATACGCTTCCAATATCTCCTTAAATATAACTTGGGAAAGTGGATATGTGTATGTGGAAAGAGATGTTTATCAGGAATTGTTGAGACAATTTGAGGAGGTTTGGGAAGCAGTAATGGGTAGTGTAACACTGTAATGTAAGTCTGTAGCTGTATATGGATTTGTGGATGGTGAGGTTTATAAATCGATGGGTAGAATAGATCAAGATATCGCGTTCACAACACAGATGGGTACAATATGGGTGAGTGAAATCCAAGATGGTCAATGGCAGCCATCTTGGATCACATACTACCTCAAAGAAATCAATACCAATGGCCATCTAACTGATGTGAAGCACCTTCTCAAGTTTGAAGTCAATCGGACGAATTGTTCTCACGATACCGCATTCACAAGATGCGGGACGAACAGAATCCAAGATGATCAATGGCAGCCATCTTGGATTATGTACCTCAGTGAAAATCAATACCAATGGCCACCTAACTGATGTGAAGCACCTTCTCAAGTTTGAAGTCGATTGGTTGAGTTGTTTTTAAAATATCATGTTCACAAGATGCAGGATGGACAGAATCCAAGATGGTCAATGGCAACCATCTTGAATTATATACTACCTCAGTGAAAATCAATACCAATGGCTGTCTAACTGATGTGAAGCACCATCTCGAGTTTGAAGTCGATTGGTCAAATTGTTCTCGAGATATCACGTTCACAAGATGCGAGACGGATGGAATCCAATATGGTCAATGGCAACCATCTTGGATTACGTACCTCAGTGAAAATCAATACCAATGGCCATCTAACTGATGTTAAGAACCTTCCCAAGTTTGAAGTCAATTGGTTGATTTGTTCTCAAGATATCACGTTCACAAGATGTGGGACAGATGGAATCCAATATGGTCAATGGCAGCCATCTTGGATTACGTACCTCAGTGAAAATCAATACCAATGGCCCTCTAGCCGATGTTAAGAACCTTCCCAAGTTTGAAGCCGATTGGTCGAATTGTTCTTGAGATATCGCTTTCACAAGATCTGAGAAGGATGGAATCCAATATGCTCAATGGCAGCCATCTTGGATTACGTACCTCAGCGAAAATCAATACCAATGGCCGTCTAACTGATGTGAAAAACCTTCCCAAGTTTGAAGTCGATTGGTTGATTTGTTCTCGAGATATCGCATTCACAAGACGTGGGACGGAGTAAATCCAATATGGTCCATAGCAGCCATCTTGGATTACGTACCTCAGTGAAAATCAATACCAATGGCCGTCGAAATGATGCGAAGCCCCATTCTCAAGTTTGAAGTCAATTGGTCGAATTGTTCTCGAGATATCGCGTTCACAAAATGTGTGACGGACAGAATCCAATATGGTCAATGGCAGCCATGTTGGATTACGTACCTCAGTGAAAATCAATACCAATGGCCGTCTGACTGACGTGAAGAACCTTCCCAAGTTTGAAGTCAATTGGTTGAATTGTTCTCGAGATATCGCGTTCACAAGATCTGGGACGGATGGAATCCAATATGGTCAATGGCAGCCATCTTGGATTACGCACCTCAGTGAAAATCAATACCAATGGCCGTCTAACTGATGTGAAGCACCTTCTCAAGTTTGAAGTCAATTGGTTGAATTGTTCTCGAGATATCGTGTTCACAAGACGTGGGACGGACAGAATCGAATATGTCAATGGCAGCCATCTTGGATTACGTACCTCAGTGAAAATCAATACCAATGGCCATCTAACTGATGTGAAGCACCTTCTCAAGTTTGAAGTCGATTGGTCGAATTGTTCTCAAGATATTGCGTTCACAAGATGTGGGACGGATGGACGGACGGAAGGACAGACGGACGGAAGGACGGACGGCTCGCACTTCGTGGCGGAGGACAATAAAACAGAAAAAGTTTAAATGTCTGGGAATCTCGAAACATATATTTGTCCCATTCAGTAGTCTTTTCAATCTCATTATGGTAATTCCTCCAATAATTCAATCACAGGAAGTGATATTTCCCCCCATAAAACCTGGGGTGATCGAATTTATTAGAACAGGAAGTTGACAAAATGGTTCAAAATCATGCTGATAATCCATTATTTCTTCGTTATTTCAATATTTTAGAGGATGATCAAATCTATTAGAACAGCCGATTGAATTTTTTCACCAAAACTTGGAAGTGACTGAATTTTGATAGGGGGATTGTATTACTGGAGGAATTACGGTCCAGGGGTTTTTCTAGCCGTTTTTTCATCGTGGTAACCACGATGAAAAAAGAAAAATATTGAGTTTTGCAGAGAATTTCAAATTGAGTTTTGATAAAAAAAATTGAGTTTTGTGATTTTTTCGCGCGAAAAAAATATTGAGTTTCCCACAATTTACCAGTTGTCAGTTGATATGTTGTCTCGCATGACCCGCTCACATCAATAGTTAGGAGATAAATGTGCTGCATGTATATTAATTATCATTAATTTTTGGCTGTAAAAAAAATAAGTAAGCAAATCCAAGTAAAACGAACGAGGTGGTCGCTTGCCGTCACAGCGCGGAGGCCACGAGTGGCAAAAGCAGCCATTTTGGTCCACATTCTTGGGGGAACCCCTGGCCTGATTTCAAAACGAGGCACAGTCCTTTTCCCGGCATGAGCGAGGATTCCCTCGTGTCAAACACACAGCAGTAAAGTTTTAACTCCGGCAGTTTTGATGGTCGCGTACCAAAGCCATTATTGTTTTAGTTAACGGGTCAATTGTTTCCTCATCAATTTAACCATTCATTTCTCTAGTGATACGCTTTCGGGCGAAGTGATCGAGCGCTTCACATCTTCACTCCCGGCAACAACAACGACAATACAGGCTGTCGACCTGCACGTAACGAAATACTCGTACAGCTTAGAGACGATGGACATACAAAAGTCGTTGCCCTAGACAGAGAATCCCTATCTTCAGTCGTTATCAAAGAAATAAAAGAAGGTCAAAATTCGGGTAATAAATCCTGCAGTTATCTTTAAAGCGATCGTAAACCCTCAAGTAATGTTTCCATCAAACGAAAGACCATTGCGAACAGTGTCGGAAAATATTTATTTTATTTTTTTACGATTTTATTACACAGAGTAAACTGCAATTAAAGTATGGTATTCTATGGTGGTCTGCTGCGATCATATTTAGGTCCAGTGACGTCACACTGCCTTAATACATATATTTCAAACTTTGTATGCACTTTCCAATGCTTGATTCAAGCTTAGGGTATGTATACTTTGAGTTTCAACACAGACGTACTGTTCCAATGTCCAATTAAGGCAGTGTGACGTCACTGGACCTAAATATGATCGCAACAGACCACCATAGAATACCATACTTTAATTGCAGTTTACTCTGTGTAATAAAATCTTAAAATATTAAAATAAATATTTTCCGACACTGTTCGCAATGGTCTTTCATTTGATGGAAACATTACTTGAGGGTTTACGATCACTTTAATAGTGGTCACAAGTAAGAGTGGTTTCCCAGAATTTCTATTTACAGAATGTGTGCGCTTTTGAGTTTTACTGTCTACCATAATTATTTACGTTATGTTTCAATTAAATTAAAGCAAACTTAAGATGTCTCTATAGAGAATGATTATTTCTTAAATGTTTTTTCTGGCGATCTTTATGAAAGATTTCAGAGTGTATAAATTTGTAAAATAGGAATTTTGTCAGGTTATATATTCAATCACATTCTTCTCTGTCAATGGTAGAAAATTTAGCTTCAATAATTAATAATTATAGCTTCTAGCATGTATGTTTTATTTTGAGAAGGTCAAGCTAAACAACCTATTAACTGACAATGGCCATACTGTGTTTTGGTGTGGTTGAACAGGAGTGTACGAGTGTATTCGGTCGACGGCCGAATATTTTAGGCTGATGTTTATATCTTGATTGACAACGCAGCAGCAGTTCAATATGATGTTGTTGCTCTAAGAAGACACGACACGCTACTGTCGCCTTCAATTGTTGGACAGCACACGGTACCCTGCCACGGTTTGGGCCAACGGGTTATCACGTAACACTGGGTTATTTTACCAATGTTACATAGACTGTATATAATTCATGTAAATAGGGTTGTCAGTATTTGTCGATCTCTAAAGTAGCGTCTACGGTGTTTCTGTTCTCGTAAACATATGACCAACCTCAGTTCTGTAATTGGTGCGATGAAAAAGTTGAAAAAATTGAGTTTCATCATTTTTTTGATGAAAAAGGGAAAAATATTGAGTTTTGTAGAATTTCGTTGCGCGCCATAGTCGCGCAAAAAAACTGAGTTTCCAAAATTTGGAAATTGAGTTTGTGAACAATTTTGGGCTAGAATAACCCCTGTTACCGTACATGTATATTTACATATTAAATCAACATTCTGATATAAAAAATATTTATTGTTTCCCATGAAGATAAAATTGAATAAGATGTTTATTGTTTATTTTACCAAATTGGCTTCCTGGTACTTTTGGTGATGCTATAGCAGCAAACATGTCAGAAAATGACCTAACTTGATATGTAAGGAGCAACTGTCAAATTGTCACGATCTGGGTAAAAGTACGTGCTCAAAACATCAGTGAATAACTGACTGTCTCAGCTAAATGAATTCACTGTCCAACCCCCTGAAATGAATGAGGTCACAGTGATGCAAGGAAGAATGACAGTTTGGCTGTTGTTGTCAGCAGTACACACAAATGTGGCAAGAACTTCCTCATCACACAAATCTATAACAAATATGTTTATATTGACACCTGTTTTTGTGATGAGCATGGCTGAGTATGAGAAGGAAATGTCTGGTTCTTTTGTGTCAGCTATAGCCGAACATAATTGGGAAAGCAGTGTCAAAACCTCCCAGAGCTTTACCATTGAATTTCACACAATAAGAAATGTAAGCTGGGGTACAATGTTCAATTTACACATTAGGACATCCATACTAATTTGTGTTTTTCAGGTAACGATTTCCATCAGAAGGAAGGTTAGCCAGCAAAAAAAATTTAGATTTTTTTTTTTTTTTTGCTCTTTTAGCATGCATCGTATGCAGTAACGAGCTTTCGACGGAAGATCTGAAAAAATGTTTAAACTAGATTAAGCCATTCATAGCTGGATTTACTTGAAGGACTAGAAAGATTTATAGAACTGAAAATTCTGAGCAAATAATAAATAAATAAAATAAAGCCTACTTCAAAATTGACCCATTATTTTGGGCAGCTAGGGATACCTGAAACACAAACTTTTTTTTATGGATGGCCTTATGATCACCATCGATAGGTTTCAACAAAAATTCTCACTAAACATGTTCTTGAAAAGATATACATGTACTTGAATACATGTTCAGTGTGTCCAAATTGAGGTTCTATAGGGATTTCACCAACAAGATATCACTACTACTATAATCCGTAGCGTGTCCTACTCCTCCTCCTACTCCGCTTTACTCACTCACAGCGGGTCGCATAGGTGTGACGTGGGATAGGGTGTGGCGAGAGACCTGGGGTTTTCACTACCTGAGATTCCATGGGCTAGGCTTGCACCCTACAGTAGAATGGGTCGACACAGCGGGTCGCATAGGTGTGGGCGAGAGTATGCCGGGGGTACTGGAATACTTTTAGATAAACATTCACATTCTTACATTCTTATTCCCAGGACAACTTTGTCTAAATTGTAAGTTCCCATGTTTATTTGTTTGTTTTTTTCTTTATTGCCAGCATACCAATGAACATTTCTTTGTGTAATGTGATCACAGGGTGGGAGGACTCGTACAATGCCAGCTATCCAATCAGATTCTGTGATTGCCACTTCCTGTTTTGTCAATCATGAGTTATAACTAACCAATCAATGGTCAGAACTACATGTAGCACTTCGGGTTTATTGGGCAAGTCTCCCAATCTGCAATCAGACTATTCCGCAATAATTCAATCTCACTTCTCTTTTTATTCAGTATCACACTTCTGTGATGATGTACAAATGGATCGAACAGATGGTCATCTAGCATCTCTCCCCTCGGCCCCTATGGCTGGAGGCAATGAGGCCCCCTGTTCATGCAACATGACCACGAAGACAGATGGCTATCTGAGAGTGACGTTTATCGCCGCGCCTGACACAGAACCGGAGAACTGTGAATCTCCCCTGCTGATCCAGGGCCCCTTGGGAGTGGAAACATTCACCTGTGCACAAGCGAAATTAGCCACGCTTACCTTGACGCTGTATCCGGGGCAACATATCAACTTTGTACTACAAAACCTGGGGCTTCTCAAACATCAGATCTACTGTCTGCAATATCACTTCACATGTAAGTTTATGAAGTATGATCTCATGATAACTGATTTAGCAAGTCCTAATATATGTATCTGATTAACAAGTCCTAATACCTGATTTAGCAAGTCCTAATATCTGATTTAGCAAGTCCTAATACATGTATCTGATTAACAAGTCCTAATACCTGATTTAGCAAGTCCTAATATCTGATTTCGCAAGTCCTAATACATGTATCTGATTAACAAGTCCTAATACCTGATTTATCAAGTCCTAATATCTGATTTAGCAACTCTCAATACATGTATCTGATTATCAAGTCCTAATACCTGATTTAGCAAGTCCTAATATCTGATTAGCAAGTCCTAATACCTGATTTAGCAAGTCCTAATATCTGATTTAGCAAGTCCTAATACATGTATCTGATTAACAAGTCCCAATATCTGATTTAGCAAGTCCTAATATCTGATTTAGCAAGTCCTAATATCTGATTGGCAAGTCCTAATACCTGATTTAGCCAGTTCTTATACATGTATGCGATTGAGCAAGTCCTGATATCTGATTTAGCTAGTCCTAATATCTGGTTTAGCAAGTCCTAATATCTGATTAGGGCAATTCCATGGTAACTCATGTTACACTTTAGCCATAACCTTCATGTTTACCCTGGAATTTAATACTATGATTTGCATCCAGATCCTTCCTATTTTTCAAGGTAGTAATGTTAACTGGTAGCTTTGTTTTCCACACAAACACAACAGTGTGTTATCAATAAGATTGAATTAATCTTATTGCAAAGTTCGGTAACTCATGTTACAGTAAACGGACATGCCCTCGGAGGGTACAGTGTTTCTCCGAAAAACCTCTGAATACTAATCAATTAATCTGAGAATTAGAATTTAGTCTTTTCTTTTAGTACACTGTCTGGACTGTATATTGTCAGGGCTGTTCTAAACAACTGATGCAACACCGTTTTATTTCCACTGAGCTAAACATGTGGTAACTCATGTTACAGTAACTCATGTTACGGTTTGTCCAAATGAAAGAAGGAACAATTAAGTCTCCTGGAACATGTTTCTCTCGTGTCAAAAAAGTGTCTCAAACAGCATGAATAATGTGATTAAACCCTACTGAAAATCAGACCAAAATTTCAGTGAAATTTCAATGAAATTTCAGTGAAATTTGGTGAAAAGACCAAATATCGCATTATTTCAGTGATTTCATCAAATTTCAATGAAATTTCGATGAAATTTCAGTGAAATCTCATCTACCAGTTTAATCCCACTGAAAATTCTGTGAAATCGGTCACTTCAATTTCACTACAAATCTCACTGAAAAGCATGAAACAACATATACAGAAAAAAGTGATCTCAATGAATAGTGATATAAAGACAAGAATGAAGAAAATAAATAAGAACCATTTTCTTAGTATTTTGTGACCATCTGCTATATACACGAAGTATTTTTACCAAAAATGGAAGTTGCAATTGAATGTAGAAAGCAAACTTTATCAAAATTATAATTGCACAATGTTTTGCTTACAAGCGTTCATTTAGAAATAATCAATTTATAATGTATAAGCCAGACTCAACAAGAACAACTGCATGCTTTTGTTCTTGTTTATCAGTTTAAGAATTGTGATTTAAGAAAAAATAGACTTGCCTTTCTCATGAGTGAATTCGTTGTTTTTTGTTTTTTTTTTGTTTTTTTTGTTTTTTTTTAAGAAAATAAAATAAAAATTATGAAATCTAAATAAATTAACTTAGTAAAATTATTCCACTATCATTAAAAAACATACATACATTTTTTGTTGTTATTCTTTGGAGTAATGTCCTTCAATTGGAAAAAGTAATAGGAAATATTCAGTTTCTAAAACATTTTCCCACGGATATTCTCACAGGAGTTGTCTTACCTGCAGGTGGCGCTTCGATATTTTGCATGTCTTGTTGTTGTTGTTGCAAGGTTATTTTCAACTCGCGACGGTAGATAGAAGTACCTGTGCGCGAGATGTTGAACTTCCAACAAATTCACGAAGTACTTGATATCTGTTGGTGGAAGAGGTCAGAAACAGAATACTACTGCTGTATTATGAACTATCAACGACGCGGATGATCTTTTGGTAAATGTTCTGCTATTCTGAGAGTTGTGCTGGGAAGATATGGACCAATCGACGGACGTCCCGCTCTCCTTCTGCGGAGATGTCTCGTGCTGCGATAACCGCCAATTTCAGACCGCGATTTTTGCTGTTTCGGTTATTGACCGGGTTTCGGTTTTTTTGTGTGTTACTGCAAGGATTATCTATGTCATAAATGGACACTTTTTTATAACAAATTCAATTGGAGTTCATTTAGTTTTTAACGAAGACTAAACATGAGGCACCAGAGGTGCTACAACTCCTCAGCCCCTTAACAGTCTAGACCAAGATGTTTTTATGAGTGTAGAAGTTCGGATAAATAGCAGTGAGTTATGGCATGCGAAATGCAAACCCAAGCCACAACTGGGACAGATGAACGGATGGATAACCTGACACACAGACGGACAATCGGAATCCAGTATATACCCCCAACTATGTACAGGGGTATAAAAAGTGACAAGGCATCCACATATCTGCAGGGAAAATGGATCATAGAGGTCCATGTCCCCCGCTAGCAGCACCAGTTATGGTGGTTTACTGGCGCTGCTGCTTGATGGTATCTCATATCATTGATGAAGAATACGATTCGAAAATGGAGATATCGCTGATGAGCTTAACATAATCTAATATAGCGGATGGCACCCATATTGGATTATGCACATCCATAAAACATAATACCAACTCTCCTCTCATCAATGTCCATGCACTCTCCATGTTTGAAGTAGATTGGTTGAATCGTTCTAAAGCTATTGTCCAGACAAGATATAAATGCTGAAAATCTAAGATGACTGATGGTGGCCATCTTGGATTACACAGGTAACTGAAAAGCAATGCCAACTGTCCTCTCACCAAAGTCAAGCCAAATTGCAAGTTTGAAGTGGATCAGTTGAATTATTCTAGAGTTGTTGTCCAGACAAGATGCAACTGCTTAAAATGCAACATAATCCAATATCACTGGTTACTGAGATGGCAGCCACATTGGATTATGCTCGTTCATGAAACACAATCCTAAACGGGATCTCACCAAGGTCGAGGGACTCCCCAAGTTTGAAGTAGATCAGTTGAATCGTACTCCAGCTATTGTCCGGACAAGATCAAACTAAAATCAAACGAAATCCAGTATGGCTGATGGTGGCCATTTTGGAATACGCACGTCCTTGAAAAACAATCCTAATCCTCCTCTCAACAATGTCAAGGCACACCCCAGGTATGAAGTAGATCGGTTGAATCGTTTTCGAGTTATTGTCCGGACAAGATCCAACTGCTTAAAATCCAATATGGCTGACGGCGGCCATATTAGATTATGCATATTGCTGAAAAACAATCCCAACAGTCCTCTCACCAATGTCAAGGCACACCCCAAGTTTGAAGTTGATCGGTTAAATCGCTCACAAGTTATTGTCCGGACAAGAAAATCTAAGATCCAAACTGCTTATAATCCAATATGGCTGACAGCGGCCATATTGGATTATGCACATCGCTGAAAAAGAATCCCATCTGTCCTCTCATCGATGCCAAGGCACTCCCCAAGTTTGAAGTATATCAGTTGAATCGTACTCCAGTTATTGTCCGGACAAGATCAAACTGCTTAAAATCCAATGAAATCCAATATGGCTGATGGTGACCATAATGGATTAAGTACGTCCTTGAGAAACAATCCTAATCCTCCTCTCAACAATGTCAAGGCACTCCCCACATATGAAGTAGATCAGCTGAATCGCTCTCGAAATTATTGTCCGAAAAAGATCCAACTGCTTATAATCCAATATGGCTGACGGCGGCCATATTAGATTACGCACATTGCTGAAAAACAATCCCAACTGTCCTCTCACCAATGTCCAGGCACACCCCAAGTTTGAAGTTGATCGGTTAAATAATTCAGGAATTATTGTCTGGACAGAAAATCTACGATCCAAATGCTTATAATCCAATATGGCTGACGGCGGCCATATTAGATTACGCACATTGCTGAAAAATAATTCCAACCGTCCTCTCACCAATGTCAAGGCACACCTTAAGTTTGAAGTTAATCAGTCAAATCGTTCACGAGTTATTGTCAGGACAAGAAAATGTAAGATCCAACTGCTTATAATCCAAAATGGCGGACGGCGGCCATAATGGATAGTGCACATTGCTAGAAAACAATCGCAACCGTCCTCTCGCCAATGTCAAGGCACACTCCAAGTTTGAAGTTGATCGGTTAAGATTGTCCGGACAAGAAAATCTTACGAAATTACGGACACCGGTCATACCATCGATGTGGCCTGTAACAAAATTGACTGGACCTGGATAGAGTATCATGTTCCTTTTATGACCACCAAGCCAGGGGACCTCCTTATCAGTCTATTTAAACGTCATTAAGGCTTGTCACTTGTCACTAATAGCCCAGGCGCTCCAGTAAGAGAGACAACAGCTGTGTGTGTTGGATGACTGGCTCAGTGAGAGGTTCTAAACTTTGCAGAGTAAAAATCATGTAGGCTGCACAGTCTAGCAGAATTAGTTAAAGCTATCTCAGTATTCATATAGTTTAAGCCTCTAGTTAATGCTTGTATATACCAATGATGTTTCCAAATGTCTTCTCTCTTCAGCTTCTGTACTTTTGTCTAAATTAGTTTAACAACACAGTATCAACAATATTTCACCCAGTGCCAAAGATATATAATGAATATGTTTAACCCACATTAAGATAGAAGATATATAATGAATATGTGTAAGTCAGTTCTTCTTAATATAGACAACATCATGTACATGTATCTGACTTGCGATCTGGCTTGCTTTAATGTTTATACCCACCTGAGTGGATAAATATTACACAACCGAAAACAGTATATTTTCACGGTAATCTGTCGATGCATACAAACTGATGCAAAAAAGGTGATTGTGTGATCGTCTGCACAAATTATCTTCATTACAATAAAGTGTGTACAGTTCAGAACTTTGACATAATGAAATGCATATAGAATATTACTGCTGAAAAATGAGAAATGATGTTGCTTTTTAATACAAACATATATACAGTTGGATAATTAAAACAATAAAATTCTACAGGGCAATAATGCTAGGCTATATGAAAGATATTAGTTTAAACAATCTGCCAACATGGCCAGCGCAAGCACATTTGTCGATAAACATTTGATACTTGCTGCGCTTGAGTTCATTCTATTTAATCTGACTTCTTATAATAGGATGTATATTTTGAAAATATAATTCTTCATGCTGGAATTTGTGTCTTGGTGTAATGAAAAAATAAATATTTTCAATCTAATTGTTTTCCTGTCGAGGAAGGTTGCTATTATTCCAGTTCAGGACTTGAATTCTTCAACTTCCTCTATTTGTATTATAAATCAGACTGGAAATATGCAGTTCTTCTATAATTAATTTTCGCATCATTTAAGAATAGTTTGCCTTTCAAGGAAGAAACTTCCCGTGGAGCCCGATTAAGAACCTCACTCCAAATTTGTTCATATCAAAACTTAAGGTGCATTGCCAGTCAAAAATGTGAAATGGCTCATTTTAATTATCCTTATATACTTATACTGGTTTTTGTCTCTCTATGCTCATTGTATATAGTCCTGCATGTACTATGGCATTGCTATTCCTAACTGTACACAGCCCTTCCTCTCAAGGTAAATATTACTACATACCACACTGGCTCTGTGCTGCATTGTTTTTTCATGATGGAACAAACTTTCGATCATCAATGTAAATGTAGCTTCATACGAGACACCAAAATGTATTGAGAACATGTAACTAACCCATATGAATATCCCATATAGAAAAGCTTTGTGTTCACTCCTTTATGAACATGTAGCCGAGTTTCATTTGCAAACGAAAATGTAGGATTGCATCAACATAGGATATCAAATCAATAACTCATAACAATTTTACCACATCTGCACATGTCTGTGCATGATCAGTTGAATCAAAAGCAGACAGGAATGACAGAAAAGCTTTTATCTAATCTTGAATAATAAGATATAACTGATACCGTGTCGTATTGCCACATACTTTTATCTTATTACGTTTGTACCAGTCTCGCATGATGCAGACAACTTTTGACAATACCAAAAATGAATTACATGAAAAAGATTTTGCTATGAGATGATGTACCCCCCCCCCCCCAAAGAAAAGAAAAGAAAAATACAAATCACTCATCACTCAATACCACTCTATACCATATGTGCACTGTAATGCTTCACAAAACCACAAAAAATAACATTTAATTGTAGTGATCCACATGCAAACCCATTCATCTACAATTGGGCAGACCAAGTTGAAGAAAATCTAACATAAATTCACGCTATATATATGACTATTTCACCATTTTAGTGAATCGACGCTCATAAAACACATCTATAACATATGATCTAACGGACGTCAGAGAATTCACACATTCAAATACCGTAATTGCTAACTGTGGCATATACGTAAATCAACATACTTACAAACAAGCGATTTGGATATAGTTCAAGACAAGCTGTCCAACGCATCCACAAGTTTCTCCTTTGATTCAAATGCATTGAAACGTGGACAAATCTATCTAATAAATTCTCCACACAATAGAGACATCACAAACTGTCCTCATTATAAAATCTGAATTAACCCAAAAGTGGTCTCAGATATGTAGAGTGTGGGGATTGTCCATGTCTGTATGACAAGATGAATCAAGTGTTTAAGAGTGGATTGGTGAAAACGGGTTGTACGGCATGATCGCACGACCAGTGCATCCATCCATCCATGTAAACCCAGTAGCATCAAAATGGTAAGCGTTTGTTTACACTTGTATGATGTTTGAACCGTGAATGCTTTTCAGCTGATTTGAAGTTTTCAACATGCAGTTTCCAATCATTTGTTGACTTTGTCTTAGTTCTTGGGGTAAGATTTTTCCACTCTGCCATCAACTTTTTGGTCAGTGCTTGGGATCCATGGAAACCAAAAAAGGCTGCATGACCAAAATACTTCCTCCGGGTCATAGCATAGTATGTTGCTGGATTGATATATCTTTTGTTTTTCTTATTTCTTTGCTTCAATTGAACTACACGCTTAGCTTTTCGTAGTAGCGAAAGCATTGAATTATTCTGTGAGAAGTGTTTAGCCTTGACTAAGGAATCTCTTACTTTCACAATTCTGTGAATTTCCTTCATGCCCAAGCTACACTCATTTGGGTTCT
Source organism: Hanleya hanleyi (assembly GCA_036873755.1). Classification (NCBI taxonomy): domain Eukaryota; kingdom Metazoa; phylum Mollusca; class Polyplacophora; order Lepidopleurida; family Hanleyidae; genus Hanleya; species Hanleya hanleyi. The sequence continues at coordinate 27,919 of JAVTVY010026330.1, read as the reverse complement.
TCACTTTGCCGTCTTTCACTGAAGAATAAACAAAATCGACATCAACTATTGGATATGATCTTCTGACTCTTAGTCTGACAGATTTTGGAGGGTTTTTGTTAATTACAGATTGTGAGGTTACCACAATGTACTGTTTTTCTGAAACTCTGTTCGGTATATCATCCAAAACCTCGCCGCCATTCTCCGTAATTGCTTTCTTCAACTTGGTCTGTCCAATATTTCCAGCAAGAAGGAAGTACTTTCCCTGAAAGATGTCTGATGACTTCTCAGGCATGACCTCATTACCACTTCCATGGGATATATCAGTTGTGGAGGCAGTGGTTTCTTCACTAGCTTGTACACTGTCTTCTAAACTGGGTTTTCTCAAAAACTCAGTGAATGAAGCCCCAGCAGCGAGAAGATCTGTATCAGCTGATGTGTTAAACTGATCAATATCAAAGCATAGATTTTTAAATCTATGGAAGAAGGTGGCATATATGGGATCTTGCTTGTCTGTCTTTCTACCTCCATGGCACATGGTGTGATTGTAAAAATAACTGTTGTCTCTGTAATTGGCATTTTCCCCACCCTGTGCCATAAATCTGGCTAGAGGAAATGGCAAATTAGCCATGAGGGTGGGGACATGATCTATGTAGAGCATCATGTAAGGTGTGAGCTTTTTCCAGCCATACCTCTGTACAAAAAGCTGATAGAAGCTTTCTGCATGATGCTTATATCGTGCCACATCTGCTTCTGTGTAGGACGATTCATAGTCTTGTGGATGAAGACTCTCCTCAGCTCTGTCAGGTTTTAGAGGTGGGGATGGATCATTTTCTACAATCTGTTGCATCATGTACAGATGATGCCAGATAGTTTTAACTAGCTCAAGTACGGTAAGTTCCCGCTGAAGGTGTAAGCGATCCATGACGTCTTCGGACAAAGTTGGACGCATTTTTTTCTGGTCACTAATAACACCTCGAAGGGGATGAGGATATGTTTCTTCGGAGCAACCTTCTGGAGGAGGAGACATTATCACCGTGGCGTGGGTTCCATTCAATTTGACTGGCTTGGGCTGCCCAGTACTGTCAAAGTGTATTTCAAAATTTCCATTTCGAACTCCACGTTTGTTAATGTTGCTTTCCAGTGTGGCGATAGCTTCTTTGATGAAGGTAGATCTATTGCATCCTAGTTGCTTTGCTTAGTTAGCGTTGCTGTAAATATTCTCAATCTCGAGATCCAGTAGTTTTTCGGTTTGGCGAACAAACCCATGCATTATGCATATAACATAATGTGACAGTGGGATGCCCTCGATGACAGCATATGGGAAGCTATTATCGATTACCAGGTTGAGATCGGTTCTCAGTCCAGACTGATGAACTTGACTACGGTCATTTTTGTGGCACTGATGGTAGATGTTCCACTTGTCATTGGATGCTGCGCTCATCTTTGCATCGAGTAGAGCCATCAGAAAGTTGTAGTCCCCTGAAACGTAAAATTCATACCCGTCCCCAAACAATGTCAAAATCATCTTTCGGATAACAGTTTGCCCATTGGCCATGAGATTTTCCGGCTTGTCACTTTCGTAGAACATGGCTATGGGAAATATCTCATCCACAGACTGATACTTGTGCCCAGAAAGAGCGAGCTCATTGTTGAGAATACTTACCGCAAGAAAGGCAGTTGATCTTCCTTCAATCTGTCTTCCATCTCCATAGATCTTCACTGCCATCATAGAGTTTCTCTCAATGCTTGGATACCTGTACCTCAACATTTTTAGAAGTGCGACTGCATTGATACTCCACCCAGTGAATGTGCGAGTTGGTTGGAGTATATTTCGGAACTTGTCATCCATATCTGCAATATACTTTTCTACTTGAAAACTTGAGGCAACCAGTCCACCAAAGAGTCTTCTTACCTCGGTTCCAAGTCGAACACCCGATACATTTTCTTGTATGTGGAGAAGCCGAGATGCTCCAACAATTGGCTGCAGATCCGGTGCTCATTTCAATGTCGCCTCTAAAACACTCGTCCTTGTAGAATCATTAATTGTCCTACTTAAGAGTGTATGTAAGTCACTTACTGTTAAAGATCCCGACTCAGTAAATGGTCGTCGACTGGTACCTTTTGTTACTAACATGGACATTGTTTTCATCATATTATCTTTGTCACCTTGGAAAGTTTCCCCGACATAATTTTATTAATGCCTCTTTAGTTTGCCCAAGTTTGGACTTCCGGGGTTTTGGATCAACAGGTGGTGGTGATTGTTCAAGCCGACTGGCTGATGAGCAGTCCTGCACAGTTGTTTTTTCCAAAAACTCAAGGAATTCATCTCTACGAAGACTGTTGTCAATGTGGCAAAACTTATTATCTAAGAGGCAGAGAAACGCTTGCAGAGAAATGAACAATCTTCGCCGTTTCTTCTCGTCCAAGATGAACGATGTCTTCACATCCTTCCCATGCTTCGATAGAAATTTATCCAAAGATTTGTAACCGCGGTTCCTAACATTATTGTCAAGGCTTCCACATGCCAGCGCATCCTTCAGATGCAAAAATATGCAACCATCCATTTTGATATGAAACTCAGGAATGCATTATACAATGTACAGCACTGTTAATCTGGCAGGTCCAATGGCCAAAGGATCATGTTTAGAAAAGACTCTTGTATAACAAATGGGTGATAAATGTCGCTCAAATGTGAGTCTACACATGACTTTCTATAGGCTGACAGGCTTTTTAATTATCGGACAGTTCCCTCAGAGTTTCTTCATTAACATGGCACTGGATTTATGATTTCGGGAAATAGGGTGAAATATTAAATGTTGAGTGAATGGGGAGGATGAGTGGCTATTGGGAGATTTAATTATGAGTGTCCAGTGTGATAATTAAGTTGTCACTAAGAATCGATCCGGGAATTAAGAGAGAATGAGGGGGCTTGACAGATGGAAATATTATGTGATACGTCTGTAGTTATGGGAATTAAGAGAATGTATATTGTTTAATAGGAATGTGGGGATTAAACATTGTCTATGTGACACTGTGTAGGGCGGGTTGGGGGAAACGGGTTGCACGGCGTGTTCGCACGACCTGTGCCCATCGCGGTGCGATGGAGTGCCCAAGTACATCCATCCATCCATCCAATAGCCAACTATGCCTTCTTAAGTCTACTATGTTGTTTGATGATATGTCAAAAATAGCTTTCTGCACAAAAAAAATAGGGATCTACATTTAGGAATCTTAATGTGCACTCATAACTCATCAGACAAAACATACAATTAATGATAAACCTCAAACTTGGCTGCATGACTTCGCTGTTAGGATGAAAAATAGAAATCAAACATCTGAAATTCAATTGTCGGAAAAATTATCAAAGTTTATTCATAATTTAACAATATACAGACACAAATTACCTGTGCGTACGATAACGTTTGCGCACCATAACGTTTTTGTACACTGCAAAGATGGACTGAAGCAGGTGCTTGAAAAACGTTATCAGCCAATGTTTATTTTTTGATTTCAGATACAGAAGTACAATAAATACCAAAGATTATATCAAAAACAAAAGCTAAAGTTTTAGCTACATGTATTTATCGTCATTTTTATTCATCAAAATATGGCAACCGAGTCTTTTTTCACCAATTTGACTGTCTGCTTCAATCGGCATGTTTGTTTTGTTTGTTTGTTAAGTTGTTTATTCATTTTGCCAGATGAAGCACATATCTCATATTGTACATATATAGAATTAATCTGGTGGGATAAAAACCCCATAGGGCTAACTGTACGACTCCTCAGTCTTGGCAGTCTCATACATGATCACTGGAACAAATATGTCTACATCTGTGCTGTGTAAACTGGCCTGCCCAGCAATACTAGCCACTAGCCCATACTTCTGCCAGAAGCCAGTCATAAATTTGTAAACTGTCAGTTGTACTGATTAAGACCTACACTTGATCCCTGTATTATGGCTGCCTAAGTGTGATACAAGCAACATGATATCTTAATAGGACTTTGCCTTCACCGCTCTTTAATGCAGAAGATGATGGTGAAACCAGCCCTATCCCTTACAGGGACATATGACGACATGTGTTTCTTATTCTGAAATTCGAAGGAAATCTATTCAGAATCAAAACAAACCTCCAATACCTCACATGTTATTTTCATAGTGCCTAGTCACATTGTTACAACATTGCAAGCTCAACCTCATTGTGCTTTGAAAAAAAAACCCATGTGAGGTATTGGAGATTTTCTTTGATCCTGAACAGATTTCCTTCAAATTTCAGAATAAAAATGTACAAATTACATATAGATACTGTGGAGAATTTCACTTCTCTAAGAAAAACTGGCCCAGATAGCCGAAAATCACATCCCATCATAATGTGAGATAGAAACTCCCCTGACGTAATGCATTAGCGTCAGTGCAACAACAACAACAACATGCAATGATGTTTGCGTTGATTTATTGGGTTTGTCATACCTTTCGCTATCTTCCATGACGTATATTTCAGAGGACTTGTTATATGCGAGACACCGTTTGTACTGACCGACGACCACAGTTCCTTTTACAACTGAAAACTGATTCCATCATCGGATGTGTTGGCAGAAAGCACAAACACATGGGCACTTCTTTCGTTTTTGACTAGTACTTTCGTTTTTGACAGATCTCAGAGGTTCCTACAATTCTGTTACAAGACAAAATACAAGTTGCCCTTTTCTGATAAAACAGGCGTTTATTATCGTTCAAATCCATTTTGAGAACTTTTAGACGAAATAACAAGTCATTTTTTACAGTTTAAATGCCGGACTATTTTTTCTCAACAGCGTAGGGATACGACAATTAGTCTGGCAATACCTGAATATGCAGCTGAAATACAACTTTACTATGGAGCTCTTGATTGGCTACATGCCAGTAAGTGTATTTAAATCAGTATGAAAGTAGGCCTAATGTATGCATACTTGGAGATCCCTTTTTAGAAGACTGGAAAATGGTAGAAAAATATAAAAAAATGTAAAAAAATAAATAATGACCGGTTAGACCTGAAAGTTTCAAAGGCACAAGTAAAAAATAAAAGGATCATAACCTGTAAGTTCCAAGAACTTCCTCGCAATAGTTTTCGAGATACGGCTCGGACAGACGGACAGACACACTGCTAGGGCCACAACAATACTCCCGGTCGTACTAAAAACTGCGCGGAACTGCGCGGAGCTTAATTTCAACTGCGCGTGGATTATTTGATGGATTTTTCTTTATTTGCTGACGAGCAGAATATTGACATTAATCAAACAGACAACAAAATCCGCAAAATGTAGACTATATGTCGCTTGAAACGAGAGAGAACGAAATTCAAATGCGCGGAAATTATGTTTCACTGCCCGGAGATTCGCTTCGCTGGAATGGAATCGTTAATATTAGAGAACATTATCCTACCTTATTCGTACTCCACTCAGATTCGCTTCGCTCGAACTAAGTCTGATGTGTATGAATTGTATCTGTCCGAACGTGAATTGAGTATAAATTTTAACTGCGCGGAAATCGAGCCCGTAAGCAAATTTGGCGTAAACTTCAACTGCGCGGAAATCCATGGCAGCTTCACCCCACACAGATTCTTCTGCATTGAACTAATTCTGATATGTATGAATTTCAAAAGGCTTGCGTGTGTGAATTTCATCTGTCCGAACGTGAACTTGGTATAAATTACAACTGCGCGGAAATCGAGCCCGTACGCAAATTTGGCGTAAAGTTCAACTGCGCGGAAATCCATGGCAGCTTCACCCCACACAGATTCTTCTGGATTGAACTAAGTCTGATGTGTATGAATTTCAAAAGGCTTGCATGTATGAATTTCATCTGTCCGAACGTGAACTTGGTATAAATTTCAACTGCGCGGAAATCGAGCCCGTATAAAGTTTAACTGCGCGGAATCCATGGCAGCTTCACCCCACGCAGATTCTTCTGGATTGAACTAAGTCTGATGTGTATGAATTTCAAAAGGCTTGCGTGTATGAATTTCATCTGTCCGAGCGTGAACTTGGTATAAATTTCAACTGCGCGGAAATCGAGCCCGTATAAAGTTTAACTGCGTGGAAATCCATGGCAGCTTCACCCCACACAGATTCTTCTGGATTGAACTAATTCTGATATGTATGAATTTGACCTGCGCGGAATTCGAATTTCAATCGTTAATATCCTACCTTATTCGTTATCATTTCACCTGGAATCATCATGCTCGAATATGCACTACTTAGTGTAATACAAACTTCCCTTTTATTTGAACTGTCCACGCCGTTGAGAGGGGGGCGAATGACAAAGAGCGAGAGTAAAACTTATTTTCCGCGCAGTTGGAACAGGCTCCGCTCAGTTAGATCTACTGTTATCTTGAAACAACTAATCAAAGCACTTTGAGTTGTTTTGTATGAAACCTGATTAACACTAGCTAGTTCTTTTTCTATTATTATTTCTTTATACGGGGTTCAACGACAGATCTGGTCTGTTGAAAGTTGATGACACCCCCCTGTATCATGACAGGATGGGGATTCGTATTTCCACAGTTGGTACATTCGAACGAGTCTAACATCAAGTTTGACTGCCGGAGATTCAGTTCGCTTGAAATAAGGTTATGTATGAATTTGAACTGGATATAAATTTAAACTGCGCGGAAATCAAGTTTTACTTCCCGGAGATTTTCAACTGCCCGTAAGTGAAAATTGCATGTGTACTAATATCTATTTTAACTGCGCCGAAACCAAGATTCACTTCTCGGAGCTTTTGAGAGATTTTGGATAGACAAAAGAAGGCTTACAGGAAAATATATTAAGAATTATTTTTTTCGTCCATGAAATAAATTTATATTATCCGGGCAGATGAAATTCATACACGCAAGCCTTTTGAAATTCATACACATCAGAATTAGTTCAATCCAGAAGAATATGTGTGGGGTGAAGCTGCCATGGATTTCCGCGCAGTTAAACTTTATGCCAAATTTGCTTACGGGCTCGATTTCCGCGCAGTTGAAATTTATACCAAGTTCACGTTCGGACAGATGAAATTCACACACGCAAGCCTTTTGAAATTCATACTTATCAGAATTAGTTCAATGCAGAAGAATCTGTGTGGGGTGCAGCTGCCATGGATTTCCGCGCAGTTGAAGTTTACGCCAAATTTGCTTACGGGCTCGATTTCCGCGCAGTTAAATTTATACTCAATTTACGTTCGGACAGATACAATTCATACACATCAGACTTAGTTCGAGCGTAGCGAATCTGAGTGGAGTACGAATAAGGTAGGATAATGTGCTCTAATATTAACGATTCCATTCCAGCGAAGCGAATCTCCGGGCAGTGAAACATAATTTCCGCGCATTTGAATTTCGTTCTCTCTCGTTTCAAGCGACATATAGTCTACATTTTGCGGATTTTGTTGTCTGTTTTATTACTATCAATATTCTGCTCGTTAGCAAATAAAGAAAAATCCATCAAATAATCCACGCGCAGTTGAAATTAAGCTCCGCGCAGTTCCGCGCAGTTCCGCGCAGTTTTTAGTACGACCCGACAACATGCAATGATGTTTGCGTTGATTTATTGGGTTTGTCATATCTTTCGCTATCTTCCATGACGTATATTTCAGAGGACTTGTTATGCGAGACAGCGTTTGTACTGACCGACGACCACAGTTCCTTTTACAACTGAAAACTGATTCCATCATCGGATGTGTTGGCAGAAAGCACAAACACATGGGCACTTCTTTCGTTTTTGACTGGTACTTTCGTTTTTGACAGATCTCAGAGGTTCCTACAATTCTGTTACAAGACAAAATACAAGTTGCCCTTTTCTGATAAAACAGGCGTTTATTATCGTTCAAATCCATTTTGAGAACTTTTAGACGAAATAACAAGTCATTTTTTACAGTTTAAATGTCGGACTATTTTTTCTCAACAGCGTAGGGATAAGACAATACCTTAATACCTGAATATGCAGCTGAAATACAACTTTACTATGGAGCTCTTGATTGGCTACATGCCAGTAAGTGTATTTAAATCAGTATGAAAGTAGGCCTAATGTATGCATACTTGGAGATCCCTTTTTAGAAGACTGGAAAATGGTAGAAAAATAAAAAAAAATGTAAAAAAATAAATAATGACCGGTTAGACCTGAAAGTTTCAAAGGCACAAGTAAAAAATAAAAGGATCATAACCTGTAAGTTCCAAGAACTTCCTCGCAATAGTTTTCGAGATACGGCTCGGACAGACGGACAGACACACTGCTAGGGCCACAACAATACTCCTGAGCCCGTAGGGCTGAGGAGTAAAAATGCAGTAAAATTGGTCACACGACTGTCAGATGTGCTTTCAGAACAACAACACATCTGGTAAGTAATTTGCGTTCACGTACAATGTATTTCAAGTGTTAATCAATAAAGTTTTGTGGTTTTGTCTTTCATCATGTTTTATCCCACTTGATCCAAGTTCGTTATCAACAACAATCAGGTTCAGTAAGATCCGTTTGTGTTTGGTCTCCGTTGGCACTTGCAAAACAAACACAAATGTAACATGCTCGTTATGCAGATTAGTCAAGAGTTTTGTTTTCTTCATAATTTAGAGGAATTGATATTCTTCCCAAATCATGAGATGAACTTTTTATTTAATTGCTTTTCTGACCTTTTTAATAAAATTCAAAAGTGTGAATAATTTTGTGAAATAAATATTGCAAAAAATGACAAAACTATATCTTAATTATTTCTTGTTCTGCTGTTGATGTGGTCTTACAAAAGTAATTAATTAGTTATTTATTGGCTGTAATATGACATGTATAAACATTTTCTTGTAAGAGTCTCAATTCCTGGTGTCTTTTTGACATTTAGCTGGAATTTTGAAGAATATCCTTGCACTGAAATTTCACCTTTCAGTCGTTACTGTTATTTCACTGAAATCTCGATCACATTTTGATCTTTTATTATTGTGTTGAAATTTTGCTGAGATCCCACAGAAATTTCACTGAATTTCACTGAATTTCTACCTTTTCTTTCAGTGTTATTTCAATGAAATTCCACTGAAATTTCACTGAATTTCTACCTTTTCTTTCAGTGTTATTTCAATGAAATTCCACTGAAATTTCACTGAATTTCTACCTTTTCTTTCAGTGTTATTTCAATGAAATTCCATTTCAATGAAATTTCACTGAAATTTTGGTCGAAATCACTGAGATCCCACAGAAATTTAATAGAAATTTCACTGATATTTCACTGATATTTCTACCTTTTCTTTCACTGTTATTTCAATGAAATTTTGCCGAAATTCCACTGAAATTTCACTGAGATTTTGGTCTGATTTTCAGTAGGGAATAACTGTATAAAATTTGAAATTCATCAACATAATTAGTGGTCAATTCAAAGTGAAATTCAATAAATTTAAGTATTGTCTGATTATAAATGTCCTGAAGGCTACATGTATTATCTTATCAAACTTCTCTGTGAACTGTTTAGTGACCAGGGTTATTTGCTACATCAGGTTATTTGTTACATCAGGTTGATCCAAGTCTCTGGATCATCTGCTCTCTGTAGTAGAATATCTCGTCCTGCAGAAATGGCCATTTCCAATGATACTCAGCAGATCTCTATCACCAAAATTATTCTAATATTCTCCATGCCAAGAGCGGTGACCACTCTGAGGAAACGGTCTCTGCCATACTCAAAGACATACCAGTCCCCTAATTGGAGAATCGGCAGGATTAGCAGTGATTTGGTGCTCTACAGGAGCATTAACCCTTGACCGGATCGATGAATGAGACCGTTGGTCCATCCATAATGATCTAAAGATGATATTTTTTTTGCATGGTTCAATGGTTTTTATTTTTTTCTTTATCTCGTCAGTTTATAATTTTTCTTATCCGGACCATATCTCACTATTTGATGAACATCTTCAAAACTTGCATGGAAGACGCTTAGAACCATACAGCTGTGCACTGTCAGATTTCCTTTACGAGATTCAATGAATTTTCACAGAGGTATGGCCCTTTATCTTCTTAGTAATTTCTTGTCCAGACCATATCTCGCTTATTATACCTTGTAGATGTGCACGGTCGGCTTTTTACGCATTTTGATGAATTTCCAAAGAGTTATGGCCCTTTATCCCATCAGTCATAATTTCTTGTCCGGACCAGATCTCAGTTACTATTTGATGGACAACTTCAAAGCTTACATGGAAGATGCTTGTAGTACTGTACAAATTTGCACTGTCAGGTTTTGCACAGATCAATACTTGTTCAGGAGTTGTAAGTAATTGCAACCAGAGGCACCTAGATTTTTCAGAGTTATCTCCCATTATGATGGCAACTCATGTCACAGGACCCCATTTTGGAAACCCATGCTACAAACTAACTCATGTTACGAAGTTCAGCAGCTTTATAAATTATGATGCACGAATGAAATATTAATTCCACTGCTATAATTTCTTTCAGTGTGTATCAAAGGCAGAGAAAATTAACTGAGCAGACAACTTCATTAATGTTCTGCGAAAACTAAAAACTGTCACTTTTTCGGTAACTCGTGTTACAATAACTCGACACCAAATCTTATCTCAAACATTCCTGCTAGCATTGCAGGTATGCTCTTTCAACCACCAGTTTTAGGAAGACATTTCTTCCTTATAATACATCCACTATTGCAACTAAAGGTCTTTCAAGAGAACATATATCTTTGCAGGGGTAGAATTTCGCAAAATTTTGCGCGAATCCAGTTGGATTCTCAGTGGCTTAGTTTGCGAGAATCCAAAGAATCCAAATTTGCGGAACCAAGCATTTTGTGACCAGCTGCCATTTTCACTAGTGCTGGTACTAGATGTGAACTTCTCAATAAATTTGGGAAAAATTGAAATCGCCTCATTTATTCTGAGGAGGGTGGTTAGCACACCTAAAATAGCACAAATTAGTTCAGGCGAGTGATTATCTCCATTGATGAGCAGTATTCAACCTAAACATTTTTGCTAAGTGGTAAGTATATATACTCTTAATTTTATTTCATTTGTATCTTTGTATTGCATATGAAACAAATATTGGAATTGTCTGCATTGCAAAAAAATAAAACTAAAAAAATCTGGTCACCTGCCGCATTCCCTGACAAGCAGTAAAACAAACAATTGTTATTAATGAACCTTTATATAAAGACTAGGCTTAACAGTTGGCTGTGGATTTATATGAGATACGCAACAACATTAAAAATATAAGGAAATTCCAGATATTTTTGCCCCACATTTTCTCATTTCATACCATGATGGTTGTTACAGTGAAAGATAAAAATTACCAACAAAAATTGAAGAGCCACGGACATAAACAAGAAATGCAATGCCGTTAAAGTTAAAATCTCGACCTCAAATAAACCGACTTCTGAAGAAATGCGTGTTGTCAACGTAAAGTGCTGGACCGCATTGTTGTTGTTGTTCATGACAGGTCTCATACAGGCAATGTCTCTGAAGAAACGATCCATTTTTATTTTCATAAATTTCCTACCGCTTGATTCTACTTTGCCCGATGTTCTGTCTTAGGAGAAATTGTTTGTCATCCTAATTATGAACGAATCCGAATCAAATTCATCTGCTAAATGATATCCAAAATGTCCCAGGTTTCATTTTCACCCTTGTCAGGGTGCAAAATAGCCCTTTGCCCGGTTGCCCGGGGCAACCTAAATTTCCTTTGGGCAACCAAATTTTGTCCAAATTGCAATACATTTGGATGTGTTGGTTGCCCGTGCTTGCCGATGGGCAACCATAATTTGTTTGTCTATTTCATACCCTGCTCGTTTACTTTTCGTCTGCAGACCGCGTGTTAGCATTCAATTCCTTCATATAGACTGTTTTCGCCTGTTGGGTTTAACGTAGGTAGCTGTGCACCAGCAGCCGAGCGAAGGAGAATACACTCAAACCTTTGGCACCAGTCGGGAAACATTAGAGAGTATTCGAGGCTCCCAAAAAATAATCGAGCAAAGGTCTCCGAGGTTTAGTTAGCACATTACGTCAGCAAAACATGTGAAAACCGCCACTTCCGTTAGTGTTAGTTTCGCAGAAAGATGAAAGGATATCTCGCAGTTTTCTGATTACAGGCCAGCTATTTGACTTGAATTTCAGTGAAATATTGGATAATTCTCTCTGAATGAACAACCCTTACTGTCCAGAAGTGCCACACTTCATGTGAAGTGTGCCCAGAAGTGCCTCTGAAGAGTACACTGAAAAGGCACTTCAACAACAGAGAAAAATACTGGCACACTTACTGTAATCGGTACTTCATTAGAAAAAGGCAGTAGCCAAGGCACTCCTCAAAGACACTTCATTGGCTTTGTCAATTTCATAGCAAAAAATGAGGGACTTCAGAGACACTTCTGAGACTTGGTTATTGTTCGGCATAATCCAAGGTACTCCTCAAAGACACTTCATGGACTTTGTCAGTTATTCAGCAAAACTTGGGGGACTTCAGGGACACTTTTGAGACTTAGTTATTTTTCAGCATAATCTAAAGTACTCTTCAAGACACTTCTTGGACTTTGTCAGTTTTATAGTTTTATTTCCCCTTGAAAAAATATCTTCTAGGATCCTATAAGATGCACTTCAAGGTTAAAATATGGCCACACTTTAAAGTTACTTCAAAGTTACTTCAAAGACACAAGACACTTCTGAACAGCAAGGGAACACACTGATTAAGCTAAGCTTTGCTTTTCAGGCGAGTCCTTACGCGAATCGATTCCCAGATTCACGTCGAAATTTTACCCCTGTTTTGGTTAACTGACAATGAAAGTAATATGGGAAAGCATTTCACAGATTCAGCTTGGTACATTGTGTACCTGCCATACACAGGGGCGTCGGAGCACATTTGAAAGTGCTATATCGGCCATGTTAAATGCTGGACTGATCCTATCTAAGAAAGTACTTATAACACTGCAGTCTCGAAATTCTGCGGCCCGATATATGTCACCCTATCTGAATATAAAGTTTCCAATTCTCTGGTTTGGGATTCTGCATTGAAATAAGATGCAAACGAGATGTTTTAACTTTCCTCAATATGTACAAACTTGTACCACATACGCATAAATCTCTGGTATGATGAACGCAACAGATGTCCAAATGTTCTCAACTATTATTTACTGTATTTACTTGCAGCATTCCCTCCCAGGATGGATGGCAAGGTTCTGGTGTCCTGTGATAAGAAGTCTTACACAACCCTCAAACCCCTGACAACGATGACGACTGCCCCAACAACACCTTTAATGGACATACCACCACTTCCAGCTACAGTACCTATGCCACAAGGCACAGACACCTCCATGACAGGTAAACCAACACCAGGCACAGTATGAAACTTTTGATGACCTGCTATTTTATTTTTTCTTCGAAAAAAAATCGCCGGTCAGGCGGTCAAATTTAACATCACCTGCTATTTATCTAATCGGACAGCTATTTTTTTTTTTTATTTTTTTTTTACCTGTTCAAATTCAGATGAAAATAGTCAATTTAACACCTCTATTCGTATTGTTTACACAGGGTACGACAGACATTTACCTTTTACGTTTCTCAGTTTGCAAAACTTTGGGCCAGTCGAAGTCTCGGGACTCTAAATTTTATAGTTTGATGCTTTTTGAGACATATTTGCCATCAAAGCGGTCTCACTATTGAGATTACTTTGTTTACTATGTTACCGGCAATAAATACTGTGAACTTGCGAACAACGGGCAGAAATAAAAACTTTTATTGTGCAAGGTATGGTTACAAATGGTTTGAAAATTATGACCCGCTATTTTTTATTTTAATATTTAGACAGGTCAACTTTCACATCGCCAGCTGCGTCAAAAGTTTGGCCTACTTTTAGCCAATAGCAGGCCACCATTTTGTACCCTGGAGATGGACAGATGAACACAGACAAATTCGCTATCACAAAATACAACGGTCTAAAGATGGGCATATGAAAACTACTGATTTTATGTACCATCGATCGATCATGGCTAAATTTACATTCTGCTGTGTAAACAGTTCTTCATATTGATCCTGGTATGAATTCAGAACTTGACTGTATGTTTGCATTGAACGTGGCAAGAACAACATCTATTGTACCAGAAACACTCAATCTCAGTGATATCGTACTGATAGGTGCACCAAAATCAATATACATGTACACATAAAACTGAAAAGCCGCATTCAACAGATAATGACGGAACATAGTAGGGGGAAAAAAACACAGAATAGCAATAATATTGATCATGCGATGTTGAAGTTTATCTTTTGTATTTTCATTCATTTTAACAGTGGTGGCAGCGACAGTCGGGGTAATTGGTGCGGTCGGTCTTCTGATCATTGCTATACTGATATCGTGTTACCTCTATCGGTCAGTTTCTCTCATTTTAATGCAAAGGATATGGCAAATCCGTCATGTAAGACACATACAATAGGTGACTACATGTGGGGAACCATTCAACCAAGGAGTGAAAAGGGCCAAGTATATTGCACGCAAAGTGTTGCCGATTGAAGTTGTCTTAAATGACGGGTCTGCCAAGGAAAGCAGGACTTTTTCCTCCTGCCCTTATCTCCTCCAGCAATAATGCTAATATTACAACTACTGTTTCTTTTATGACCGCCATCTCTTTTATGACTAAATGCATTCATTGGTGAATCAAATCAAATCCATTATTACTTTGTTACATGTAATTCAATGATACTAGGGGGTGATCAAAATATTTATTAAAATGACTGATTGAATTTTTTCCACAAAATTGGGTGAGATTGAATTTTAATAGGAATGACTGAATTATTAAAGAAATTATCGTAGTAGCTATCAGGAGCCCTTTTCGGCTCTCTCGTGACTTTCAAACTCCAAGGTATTCAAACTATACATTGCATCGTCACTGAATTTGGATCTGCATTGCAGGAAGATGAAATCTCGTCCAGTGCAACAAAATATCCGCCCGCTGCAAACGGTGAGCTCAGTACATGTGATAAACCTACCATTCCCCGAGAGTCCCAGTCATGAACCCCCCAAAACTGCATCTCCCCCGTCACGAGAAGCCGTCAACGAATCCGAGATGCAGCATTCACAGGATCAGAACACAGCATCGCCAACAAATATGCACAAACTGCAGCACGATCCAACAATTTTATCTGATGAAGAAATACTATCTTCCAACAACATGAAGAAAGAGCAAGACACTGTTACGCCACAAACAAGGGAGGTGCCACTACTGTCTCAATACATTTCTGCCGAAGGGCAGCCATCATTGACTGAGAATTCACAAATGCGTCGGACGGTTTCATTGGCGGATTCGAAAGAAGACTTGAGCGAGAACTATCAGAGCAAAGACCTGGCATCCGTAGAAGAGGAAATCTCAGGATATCTGCGAACCTGTGAAATACCGATTAGAGACACGGAAATCTGCAACAGACCATCACAATCATCACCGGAGCACAATAAGGATACATCATCTGAACAAAACCACCAGAACATTAAGTCAGATGTTGAAATAGAAGATCAAATTGCCATTAAGTCAGATGTTGAAATAGAAGATCAAATAGTCCTGAAAACTGGGGGAACAACAACACCGGACAGAACCACAGACAGTGATAGAAATCAAGTTTTTGGCAAGGACGATGAAAGTGCCTTGAACGAATCAATTGAATCCACTTCTACCGATAGCGGGATCAAAAGTGAGGTTGATACGAGTACGCCAAAACCCACTCAACAAATCTGGCTGACCATGACAGACACTGGCAATCCAGACTATGTAAGAGTGGGGTGTCTCAACCCAAACTCTTTGGAGACATGTAGACAATTAGACAGTCCATACGTACATCACATTGGATAGCTCACGTGTTCTCCATACACAATTACAGTACAAATATGTACATATGTCATTGTGGAGGCACAAACTTGGATGTCCCGGGAGAGATTTCAATATCATCAAGCACATTTGCACGACTACATGGCAGCCAGTTACACCTTCAGTTTGCTCTCCATGGAAGCATTCAGTATAGTGCACAACCATGCAGAGTTTCATTGCTACATTGTGTTTCATGGGAAGCATTCACTTTAGTCCACAACCAACTACAGGGTGAGCGAGTGAATATGATTTAACATTGCTTTCAACTATATTTCAGTTATATCACGATGTTGGGTTCTATTCCTTTTCACATCCGGGAACCACACGGGCAGGAACCACACGGGTGGGTTCCTATTCCTTTTCACACCTGGGAACCCACAGGTGCCTCAGTTAGTCGCCTCTTACAACAAGCTCTCTGAGGAGCTGAGGCTTATTCTTACCATGACCTGCGGTGTGCACGACGACATCCCAGGTCAATCCCCGGAAGCCCCACGGGGCATGTGTGTGCAGTTTCATTCATTGTTACATTGCGCTCCATTGAAGTGTCCAGTATAGTGTACAAGCAATTACATATGTGTGCAGCTTCATTGTTACATCATGTTCCATGAAAGAGTTCAGTATAGTGCACAACCAATTACCTGTGTGTGCAGTTTCATTGTTACATGTGCTCCATGGAAGCGTCCAGTATAGTGCACAACCAATTAAAAGTGTGTGCAGTTTCATTGTTACATTGTGCTCCATGGAAGCATCCAGTATAGTGCACAACCAATTACATGTGTGTGCAGTTTCATTGTTACATTGTGCTCCATGGAAGCGTCCAGTATAGTGCACAACCAATTACATGTGTGTGCAGTTTCATTGTTACATTGTGCTCCATGGAAGCGTCCAGTATAGTGCACAACCAATTACATGTGTGTGCAGTTTCATTGTTACATTGTGCTCCATGGAAGCGTCCAGTATAGTGCACAACCAATTACATGTGTGTGCGGTTTCATCTTTGTATTGAGTTCCATGGAAGCGTTCAGTAGTTCACAGCCCCCATGTATGGGCAGTTTCATTATTACTTTGTGCTCCATGAAAGCATTCAACTTTAATGCACAGCCAACATGTGTATAGTTTTCATTGTTAAATTGTGCTCCATGGAGTTTTCAGTAAAACGAACAATCAACTTTGTGCGGTTATCATTGTCAGAATTTAGTGTGAGTACCCAGGTCAGCCAAGTGCACAACACTGCGGTTACAGAGTTACTTCATGCTCCATGACACATTTAAGTGCCAGTACACTTGGCGACTATGAACACTATGGCGGCTTTAACCATTCATTTCGCGAATTCCAGCATATTTACATCATTCAAAATTCTAATAAAACTGACCGTTCCAACAGTTGGGATATTCAACTACTGTACAGCTGTTAATGATTTGATGAAATAATGTGATTAGTAAGTATGATAGGAAGATACATTACATTAAGAAGAGCCTACTTCTTGTAGTTACTGCATACATAAAGCCCAGCATAAACAGTTTTTGAACACCAGTCTGACAACAGTGTCAGAAAATCAGAGAAATTTCCTCACGTGCGGGGAACAAAGTGTGAGTTTTCTCATGTTTGCACCTGGATTGAAATACCCCGCTTACTTAATATTTGGAAAAGAAAACTCGAACTCATTAAAAACTCCCATGTACGGATAACAGGATGTGATCACCAGCTACATGTACAATAATCAATCTCGGGATGGAAATGATGTGAACAATCACAATGGCATGATCTTATCATGTGATGTTGCCGGTCAGTCAGAAGTGGTGAAAGAACAGCAGCTAAAGACACATGTGAGGCAGTGTGCGGATAACCTAGTTTTCGGATCCAAAATCGCCAGTGTCAGTGCACTGGGCATTATGCTTATAGGCTGCAATATCCAGAAACCAGTCATGTATTACATGCTCATCAAAGACAGATTTTGTTTGGAGAGGGGGTGGAGTATTGAAAGTTCTCACTTAATTCTGTAGTACATTGAAACCTGTGAATACTGACACCTGGTTAAATTGACCAACCTCTGAATACAGACACTATCTTGCATTCCAATACTTGAATTTAAGGTATTTTGAACTCTGATAATCCAGAACCCTGCCAGAATTGATGGTATAATCTGGTTCCAAGCAGGTTTTCATAGGTTTCAATGTAATGTAACAAGGCCAAGGTTGTTGGCAGTTAGGAAACATGTTTTTGCTAGGATGTAATACCTGAATGGTTCTATGCTCTGTAGCAACACTATGGTTCACTTGACTGTACTTGACAATGTAGCATTTTGATATTTGAGCTTGCCCAGGTGAACATGTATACATACTGCACAGCTCTGAATATTTCTAACAGGTCGGCAAGAGTTCTCTCCCTTGATGTGATGGACTTACTGTGTGTATTCATTTTGGAAGCATTCAACAGATTTATATTTTTTTAATTTAAAAATTTATTGAAATAGAATACATGCAATTATTTTATAATTATGCGTTCGTTCATCTGTGAGAGATTGCAGTTAAATCGTTGAAACATTTGCAGATATTGTAAATATTGAATAGGTTTTGAGAGATTTTAAATGTTATATTCATTAAATGTGAATTATTACAGACAGTAAGTTTTTTTGTTTCCTCATACAACAAACTAACTACAAATGTAATGACAAATTTCCAACAAACTACCGACTATACGGGCGGTTACCCAAAGTCACAATTAGGGGAGATAACTCCTCTAATATCTTATAATGTGTGCAGTTATCTACCCTGATTAAATACCCTTTCTATTTCACTGCAGCTTATCCTAGCTGTCAGCCCTAGACAGTTTTCTTAGCCTGCTTCCAGCTCGCAGCAGTCAGTGAAGTTGAATAATTATCTCCAAAACAGAAGGCGTTCATGTGTTTTTTTGTTGTCTGCATTTCAGATCCCAGACATTCTGAAACTTATTGCTTCATGTCCTTTTTAAATAATATATTTCAACAAAAACTATGTGTGTGTATTATTTTCCTCAAGAAAGGCAGTTTTATTCCAAATAAAAATCAGTAAAATCACCGACACGTTCGTAATTTGCAAATTGATACTGCCAATGGCAATCGCTGGATGTTTCGATGAAAAATAACAACCACGTAATTTTTTTTTTAAAAAATGCACAAACCTACGTAATTTTCGAAGATTGTGAGCATATATTTCTTTGATTACAATGCCCAGAAATAACCGAAGAGTTTGAGGGGTTTTTTCTGTCCTATTTGAAGGCGTGTATCTTCGCTTTCCAGCGGTTGTTTTCCATGATCTAGGTCACATTGGAAAGGTGATTCCCTGGGCTTCCCAATCTCATGATAGTTACAATGGATGGCCAATATTACGAAAGCTACGATTGGATATAAAATATCATTCATCCAACGAATCTGTCGTATGCGCCAATGAACCACTCCGACACTTCAGCACTTCGGTTGGCTGGATCGTTACCATGTGACTAAAACAAAGGCACGCGATTGATCAATTCGACCATTACAGTTCGTTTCAAGCATGGCGCGAGATGAAAATGGCAAATATTTACCGACACATGTGGTGGAAAAATGTGGAAATAAAGTTTACGGAGTGGATCTGATGGATTTCATCTTCATGGAACGATTAGATGGTCTCTTGGACACGTTATACTTCATAATAGAGATTTGAATGGGATTACTGAGTGAATTTGCATTCTGCAGCAACATTTACTGACATGGTTAAATTGTGAAAATTTTGTAGTTCCACATTTTCCCCATTATTTGTTCGTTTCACTCTCGATCTTGTGTTATTTGTTTGTCAAAATGAAAGGTTTAGGCTTTTCAAAAATATATAAATTTGGGAAAGTTTAACTCGAGGTGCTCGCGTAAAATGCTACATTGCAGACCGAGTGGGGTTTTATAAGACGGTATTCAGCGATGTCGCCTTTTGGCGTCATTGAGGTGCTCGCGTAAAATGCTACATTGCAGACCGAGTGGGGTTTTATAAGACGGTATTCAGCGATGTCGCCTTTTGGCGTCATTGGGGATGGGGAGGCTCTAAGAAATTACGCCAAAAGTCATCAACAGGGTTGAGACAGGGAATTATTTTGTCGCCTTTTGGCGTCATTGGTACCGAATGAGTTAAACATGCTGTGAATAGTAAATCTGTTACACAGAGATTTTAGACCTGCGTAAAAAAAAAAAAAATCCACAGAAGAAAACGTGTCATCTGTTCCACTGAAGTCATCGATTCAATGAAAAATGTTACTACTACATGATTTTTCAAATAAGGACATTATATATTTCAAATAGGGACTGAGTGAAAAACTTGGATCTATCCCCGAGAGTGGTAATGGTGATAATTTTGACTGGGTCACAATAAAGAAGAATAACTCCTGTGTCTTAGCATATACACAGTTATCTACCCTGATTGTGACTAAAGCAAGCTGGATCAGTCTGTTCTACCTTACAATGACTACATGCACATGGATGATGTCCAATGAAAAGGAAGATTAGGATTTGATTTAATGTCACATTCATGGTTATTTCACTCAAATGGTGACACCCAGTTTGGTTGGTGGAGGAAGCCAGAGCCCGGGAGAAGAATATCAAATGTGTCTGATAATTCTGCCTCGCGACCGCCCAATGAAAGGCATCTTATTTTCACGTGATTAAAACATACGACTGTTTTAAGCGAGCCTGGTCACATGAACGATCACATGATCTTGAAGGTGTTCCACGAGAACTGAAATCAATTTGGTGGACCTTTTGTCACCATGTGCGCCGAAACCACACGAGAGTTAGCCCCTGAGCTAACAGGCAATCGAGGTCGTTTGCTCAGCTGATATCTCTCGTGTGCGCCAGACTTTAGTACCACTTGTAATAACAAAAGTGTGGCATTTCAAACCATGTAAATTTTGGAAAGATAGCAGAATTGTGTCCTCAATGGTGCATTTTAGAATATTTTTATAATTATTCTAGATACATGGATTGTATATATTGATAGTGTATAGTCAGGTTTCCAACACTTCAATCACTTCCATGCCACCTTCTAACAGCATTTGATCAAAAACTTGTCGAGGATGACAACTTCTTCTGCAAACATCATTTGAAGAGCGAGTGACTGAAGTTTAACGTCGCTTTGAACAATATTTCAGTCATATTGCGACGAACCAACAAGACACCATCCAGCCAAGTTGCATTCCTGTTGCTCCAAAGAACCAAATCTTTAAAGTAACAGGGAACAAGACACCCTGTCATCCACCCTACAATACACGGAGGAAAGCCCATAAGACACAGACGGGATGCTTACAATTTGAGCTAAATTTATTCGGTATCTTTAGTAATTCACACTTTTTCTGTTTCAGATGTGTTCAACTTATTAGGCACAATTAGGTATAATCACTTTATGAAACAGAGTGTTTGTCAGACTGCTGTTAGCTCAAATCGCTATCACACTGATATACCAAGATAATGCAGTTATCTACCCTGATTGTGACAAGTTGAAAGACATCTTGTTTTTTTTACAGTAACAATAACTTATCAGTAAAATCCTAATACAATTCAAGGAATATATTTAAAATAGTCATCTGGACGTCTAAGTATTTCACATGTCAAATTGTAGTGATCTATTATGGTCTCATTCAAATTTGGTAACTACCGTAGCCGACTGAACCAAAATATTTTATGCTGATGTCATTGGGAGCAGTTTTGCCTGGCATGCCTGTTGACCACACAGGCAATACTGGGATTGGTAAGTACTGTGCTGTACCTGCACAGTTCTGCTGAGATGCATAGTTTAGTTACCGACAGGTACCAAGCAGTTACTATACAGTTCCATGCAGTCCATAACTGATCAGTTCTTCACAGTAACTAAGCAGTACTGCTCAAAACCTGTACAGTACTGAGCAGTTCCTGGATGGAAATTATCAGTTCTTCACTGTGCTGAACTGCTCATTTTATCAACTGCCCAGTTCCTGGATGGAAATTATCAGTTCTACACTGTGCTGAACTGCCCATTTTATCAACTGCACAGTTTCTGGATGGAAATGATCAGTTCTTCACTGTGCTAACTGCCCATTTTATAAACTGCCCAGTTCCTGGATGGAAATTATCAGTTCTTCACTGTGCTGAACTGCCCATTTTATCAACTGCACAGTTCCTGGATGGAAATTATCAGTTCTTCACTGTGCTAACTGCCCATTTTATAAACTGCGCAGTTCCTGGATGGAAATTATCAGTTCTTCACTGTGCTGAACTGCCCATTTTATCAACTGCCCAGTTCTTGGATGGAAATTATCAGTTCTTCACTGTGCTGAACTGCCCATTTTATCAACTGCCCAGTTCCTGCATGGAAATTTTATCAGTTCTTCACTGTGCTGAACAGCCCATCTTATCAACTGCCCAGTTCCTGGAAGGAAATGATCAGTTCTTCATTGTGATGAACTGCCCAGTTTATCTACTGCCCAGTTCCTGGATGGAAATTATCAGTTCTTCACTGTGCTGAACTGCCCATCTTATCAACTGCCCAGTTCCTGGATGGAAATTATCAGTTCTTCACTGTGCTGAACTGCCCATTTTATCAACTGCCCAGTTCCTGGATGGAAATTATCAGTTCTTCGCTGTGCTGAACAGCCCATCTTCTCAACTGCTCAGTTCCTGGATGGAAATTATCAGTTCTTCACTGTGCTGAACTGCCCATTTTATCAACTACCCAGTTCCTGGATGGGGAAATTATCCATTCTTCACTATGCTGAACAGCCCATCTTATCAACTGCCCAGTTCCTGGATGGAAATTGTCAGTTCTTCATGGTGCTGAACTGCCCATTTTATCAAATGCCCAGTTCCTGGATGGAAATTATCAGTTCTTCATGGTGCTGAACTGCCCATCTTATCAACTGCCCAGTACCTGGATAGAAATTATCAGTTCTTCACAGTGCTGAATTGCTCATCTTATCAACTTCTCAGTTCCTGGATGGAAATTATTAGTTCTTCACGGTGCTGAACTGCCCATTTTATCAACTGCCCAGTTCCTGGATGGAAATTATCAGTTCTTCACTGTGCTGAACAGCCCAGCTTATCAACTGCCCTGTTCCTGGATGAAAATCATCAGTTCTTCACTGTGCTGAACTGCCCATTTTATCAACTGCCCAGTTCCTGGATGGAAATCATCAGTTCTTAACTGTGCTGAACTCACCATTTAATCAACTGCCCAGTTCCTAAATGGAAATTATCAGTTCTTTATTGTGCTTTATTATGACCTTACAGTACTGGCCTGAAAATTTCTGTGCATTACCACTATTACTGTACAGAACCGTCCAGTATTATGGCAGAACTGACAACTTGGGAATTGCATGGTGATGAATGGTCCAAGTCTCCCAGTGTAACATCAGTAATAATCCATTAAAAGTAATTTATTGAAGTTTTTTTTTTTCACCTACATATTAGATCAAATGTACAGAATAAATTTCAATTGCCATTTATTATGCAGCTCAATATCTATCTGTGATGCATAGTGAAGTGGCGCATACAATTTCATGCTGGATTACACCTAAATTATAATATTACAACAGGAATCTAATACTATATCCCACTGAAACTTATTCACTTGTATTACAGTTTCGTATGCAAACACTGAAATGGAATGGAAAACTTCCTGGTCCTTTATTCCTCGACACGAGAAATATTCACAATATATAATGACTCAATAGTGCCCTTCATTTATATCTAAGGCCACACCAATGTTAATTTTTGTTTCACGGGAAGTTTTTTTTGCAATATTGGAGGCAATACTATTATGGACAGGGCCAGATGATTGGAAACTCATCTACCTGCAGAAAGAAAGGTGTGAACTTCACATCTTGATTTTTATTTTTATTTTTATTATCGCCTCAAACCTTGAAAAAAATAAAATCTGCCCGTGAAACAAAAAATTAATTGGTGTGGCCTAAAGCTCAATCCTGCAGTGCAAAGAAATGTGTGTCTAGTCAATGCAATACATGTCCATCATATTTGATATTATTAGAAAAACTTCAAATGTGTTATCCTTACACTTAAAACTCTTGCCTTCTTGGATAATGAAAGACTGGATCCTGTTTGGTGACAACTAAGTGATATGAATAATCCAATAAAAATAAAGCAATAAACATGAAAATGAAGTTGAATGCAAAGTATACTCAATCTGGATTGATGGCCTCAGTTTACAATTGATAGATAGGATTGCAATAACAGATTTGACTCATATTTTTGTTTGAAGTGTTCTAGTTTACAATTACTGACCTTTTTATTTTAGTTTCAATGATTGGATTCTTTGTAATTCTATTCAAAAAGTACATGTATTATAAAGCTTATTTAATAATTCAATCTTTCAACTCTTTCCTTCTTGGACTTTGGCAGAATTTGTTCCCTTTGCCCCATTTAACAATGTCATGACTTTGATCTCTAACCCATTAACTCTTTCCCCCATATAAGCGGGTTTTGACGGCTTGTGTCGATCCCCATGTAAGCGTGTTTTGACAGGTGTTCGCCTACCCCATGAAGACGGATTTTGACGTGTCACTGAGTTCCCATGTGATGGATTAGTTTGCAATTTTTTTGCGCTTAGTTTGAGTAAAACATAATTAAAACTATACATTTCAGCCCTCACAATTAGGAAAATTCTCCACGGCAAAAAAATTGCTGAGGAGAAATCAATTACCACGGCAAAAAAAGGGCTTCACCACGGCAATTTTTTTTCTGCAGTAATTTTCACTAAAATAATGAAATGACTGTTTGCTGGAATTCACATAGTGCTTGCATGCATTCATTTTTGTAATATGTACATGTATAACTAATTCTTTTGCAAACAAGACTGAATAAAAAGTTCTTATTACTCTGTCATGATGTATTTAGTTCACTTTTGAGCTTCATCAATAATTTCGATTCAAAATAATGAACAGAAGTCACTCCCAGTCTGGGTGTTCCATCAAGAAAAGTTTTGAACACAGTACACTACCAAACTCGAAAAACAATTACCATACTAAATCTCAACTCACTGCAACTTGTGCATGTGTCGTGAGTTAGTGTAGTCACAATTAAAACACCAGGAAAGCTACGGAACACCTGGACTATTTACAAAGTATTAGTGGTACAACTGTTCAATCTGATTCCGTCCCTGAATCTGATTCCATGGAGCTGCTGGAGTTGCTCCCAAACTCAATGTCCGTCTCACTTGGTGCGTACTCCCCATCTGTACTTTCATCATCATCATCTGTGTGGGGCAGGCCACCCTCAGCTGCTGAAGTGGAAGGGGCATCATCGTCTCCTTTAAGGTGGTCAGCTAGGAAGAGACAATCCTTATTTTTTCTGACATTTCCGTGGTCACCTCTGGATTTACGCTGTCGTTTATGTGGTCTATGACCACCTAATCGTGCTGGCCTCTTTCTAATTGACCCATCTGGGTGATATTCAAGGAACTGATTAAGTACAGAGTTATACCTCTCAGGTTTGAATCCTTCGAAATCATTTGACCTTACAATGAGGAGGTTTTCCATGGTTTGAGTGGACAGTGACAAACGTTCTTTACACATTAATCGAGCAAAACAGCTGAAAACCCGTTCGACATCAGCACTGCTTATGGGCAACACAATGCTGATTTCTGCCAGGTGGAGAATATTTGGTACGGCAAGTTCAGATTTCAAAGAGAAAATCTGTGGCCAACTCTGTTCATTTGTTAGTGTGGACAGAAATGTGGTCACATGGGTATGGAGACACCCCAGCTCCTGATGAAGCTTCGTAACATCACATGAATTGTTTTCCAGGAGAGGACGGAAATGATCTGTCAAAACATCGATGGTTGGATAGATGTCTTCAACTTCCTTGAACCGATAGCTCTTCGTATCCAACAGGACAGCTGCAGCATGGAACACAGGGTCTTGGAGAAAGTTTGCGAATCTGTTGGTGAAGTTAACCTCGAGCTGGCTTACCACTTTTTGCAGGTCATGGTGAACCTGGAATAATAATGAATGACAATTATAATTAGCTGATCAGACAGTAATTGAAACCATTACCTATGACTTTGTACATGTATCCTGTGAAAAAAGGATGTGGCAATCGCATGATGTACATCAGCAACTGAATAAACATTATTTTCAAATCCACCAAATAATGTGTTGACTTTTTCATTAAAATTTCAGACAGTCTAGTTGTTCAGTCTGATCCCCCTACTACTTAAAAGTCCATTAAAAAAATAATTCACGAACCTTATTGAGAGCCAGGTCTAATGTGGAGGCCATTGGGTAATTGTGAAAGGTCTGTCGCTTCCTTGCTGGATCGCCCAATGCATCGTCCTGCAGCTGGTCATCTGCTCTTGTTCGTCTAACGGGAACAACACCGTCGTCATCTTGCAGGTTCGGCCAAATGTCCTTGGCGAGTGTTGGAAACAAATCTTGGATGTAGAATGTATCTGGTCCCTTGTCGTTCAAGATCTCTGAAATTCTGCCCATGGTTTGTCTGGCATTTCTCATTGAGCTTATAGCTTCTGGTGCCAAAAGTTTGCGGGATTCCAATACCCGAGAGAAAGGGGAATTATATGCCAAGATGTCATGTCGTGCGGCGAGATAAATCAAGAGTTCCAATTTGCAAACACTCTTCAAATGTCCTTGAAGTACAGCTTTGGCATCCGCCATTGTTTTATTGTGAGGTGTGTGGATTTGTTGGTGGAGGAATGAAATGAGAATGGGCCAGTTCCGCAGAAAGTTATTCGTAGCAATGACCTGGTGAGAAACCCAGCGTGTTCCTGATGGTCTCTTGTATTTCAGTGGCTTCATGTTAAGAAACCTTGCCTGTCGCTTGAATAATCTCCATTTCAGATTAGCCTTCTTAAAGAGATAAAATATGTTTGACATGACAGTCTCTGCCTCCTTGTTCAACTCTGATTTGAAGGCGTCGTGGATTCCGAGTTCAGATTTATGATTGGCACACCACCCCATAACTAGATGCTCACCAAGCTCTTCTTGCTCTATTCTGAATAAAGCATTGTTGACGGCAGCGCCGTCACTACCATTTCCCACCTGACGATGTTTGCGCTCAAAGTTAAATTTCTGTTTGGCCACACTATTATCAAGTGCCAATTTCAATCCAGGTGCGTTTGTATTTTCAGGCTCCTCCAGCGATAACACTTGGAAATCCGGTTTTCCATTTTTGCAGGTTTTCACAACGTAGACCTCCTTCTCGTCCATTGTCTTAGCTGAACTGGAACCGTCATACAATAATGAAAAGTACAGACGTTCACATGAGTTGAGAGGGTCGGTAATTTCTTCATGCCTTATAGCATCTGCTAAGAAAGCTGTCATGGCTTTTGCACAGTGGGTGGTTAAATAGCCTGACCCCACGTCAACTCGGTGAACATTTTTTTCAAACCTCACGAAACGTTCATAATCTGTAAATGGTTTACAGTTGACCACAAGAAAGTGCACAAGTTGAAATTTTTTCGTCAATTGGTTTCTGTTCGCAGCTGTTATTTTCCGGACTCCCTCTGGCAAGGTTGTTTGTCTGCCAGTCTCACCTTCAGTATTTCTAGCGAGAGCTAATGCCGCTGTTCGATGAGCCACGGACTTGGCGATGTGGTCGGCGGCATTGTTTTTTTTTATTACATCGGTTCCAGCTACCCATTTATCGGGCAAATTAGTGACGAAGCCAGCGTAATAGTTCCTACACACCTCACAATAGAGTTTGAGCACAGTTTCCCCATCGTCCGCCACTTCAGGTTTTATGCAGGACAACCCCCAATTAACGACAGTTTTGGATTTCACCATTTCGTCAGCCCGACGTACGATTTCAAAGTCAAAATTAGACACCGTAGAAACTTGTAAACAATACCGCTGTGCAGGAGAATTGCAATTGCCGGGGCTCTCGAGGAGTGCGGTACTCCAAATTTCTGACAAATTATCTTCCGTGTCCTGTATGAAGCCATGGATTATATAATGAATTGAGTGCCAGTGGTAATTAATTCGAAACTACTACTCCGTTCACTATTACAGGTAACCAGATTATTCAATAAACAATAATACATAATGGTAAGTTTATGTGAATTCCCCTTCATCGTAACCCCCACGAGTATGAAGTGCGCTCTC